>VZSV01000015.1:5006778-5025524 GCA_013398735.1 Nothocercus julius
AAAAAAAAAAAAACAGAAGGACAGAGTCAGCAACACAGATCTATACATTAGTTCTGTATGTAGAAGAAGAAGAAGAAAGAATAGAGATTAGATTGAGATTAGCCCTAGGTCATCTAGCTGTGTTTAATACATCCTTATTAAAGGGGGACTTTGGTGGAAGGAGGGAGCAGACACGGAGCGACTCGAAAATGCCTCAGCTCCCATGGTACCAAAGGTGAGGGCAGAAGCCAGAAGACAATGTTTCTCATCCAAGACTGCCTAAATTTGGGTTCCACACCCATCCCAAAGCCCAGGGTATAAAATGGGTTGCGTCGTTCAGAGTTGTGGCTATCCAGTCCCTACTCCACAGGATATCGTTTCCTAGTGGCTTTTAATAATTGAAAAATAGCTGGAGTTACGTAATGTAGCATCGTCTCTTTGAACCACTTAAAAGGAGAGGAACAAAAAAAGAAAAAGGAATCCTTTAGTTTAAAAGGATTTTGATACCGAGGAAAATTTTGAAAGGGGTTAAGCTTAAAGCATTTGCTTTATCTTAATGAAATGTTGGTTTCGTCTGAAGTCCTCACAAACCCCACTCCTTCCCACCTCATACTATGGGAGACTCAACACAGCCAAGGAAAGCGGGTCACATTCCCTGTCACTCACTCTTGCCAGGAGTACAGGTTTGTGACTACCTCAAAAAACAGGGCTTGAGGCTGTGCCAAAACCTCCCCAAAACCCGCGGCAGGACAAGCAGAGGGACAAGGCAACCACCTTGTGCACTCGCGTGAACCCCAAACCTTTCCTTTCCCTTCAACAGCCTCCCTGATTAAAGTTTTCCTAAATCATGTAACTCATCGTTACTGTGACTGATCAACACGCTGCCCCCAGCCTCCTTGGGCCGCGCAGTGGCGGCTGTGGAGTCCCAGTCTGCAGAACAACCATGCAGCAATTTACCATAGCCGAGCTGCCCAAAGAAGTCCACCGCTCGCGCGGGGTGTTCTGCGCGTGTGTTGCTAACCTCACATTGTGAATTTCCAGAGCAAAAGCGAAAAGAGCCACCAGTTCTGCAGAGGGTCTGTCATGAAGCCAGCACAGATCAAGAAAAAGGCCATACGAGCACCTCAAAGCGTTTTAAGAACAGGTCCAATCACGCTGCAGAAGGGTCAGAGCAACAAGAGTTATATCTCAGTCAGGAATTTACCTCCGCCCTCCTAACGAGAGCACGGTAGTGCCTGGGCACTTAGAAAGGTGTCCTCGGGTGTCTCTCTTCACCCTCCCTTGGCAAAGAGCCCTTGGCTGAAGGGCCACAGGCCCTGGCTCGGCCTGCACGCTGGCAGCCGCTCTCGCGTGCAAATCCCCCGGTTCCTCTCCGCTAAAATCATCCCCCAGTGCCTGTCTGCTTGACTCACTCTGCCTGGAGAGGATGATTGAAAATCTGAGCTCCCTTTCTGCCTCTCAGGTTTGGGGTTGAGTTCCCGTGAGTCACCCACTGCAGACTCGCTCCCCTTCGCGTTTGGGCCGCTCTCTAATCACGATATTGTAAAGAGGCAGCCTGTTTGAAAATGCATTTAATCTGGTCTAAATCCACTCTTCACTCTCTTGGCTGTGCTGCATCATCTTATTCTCTACTTCTTAAGCACATAATTTGAGCTCTATCATATGTTTACATAAATCAAGGGACAGCTCTTACACATTATTCAGGCTTTCCTCTCTTTTGCTCTGCCTTCCAGGACAAAGCGGACTTCACAAACACCAGATTGCCAAGGAGATGTATTTTCCAGTAGATACCCTGTGTAGCTTTTAAAGCTCTCGATCCTGTCTGGAGACAGTCGCCCATCAAGCAGGGCTACCTCACGGGCTGTCATCACGCAGCAGAAAAGGCTTCGGAAGACACTATCTGGGCAATGCATCAAGGCCGTGGCTCTGAGTTCCCCATCTCCTACAGGCCCATGTTAAATACATCTCAGAACAGGAACTTCAACTGTTGTGTGGTGAAATATCCCTCGCCGTGAATGTTTCAGCCACTTTCTCATTCAACCCTCAGGACAAGTTACAGCATGTGTGAAGGGCAGAAACACAGTACAGAAAAGAGTATTCTGAACTTGAAGTGTGTTTAGTGCTCGTTCTCAACCTCAGACTGCTTGCCTTTTTCTTTAGCCATTTACCATGGTCTACATATGCTACTGTGAGTTTTATATTTTAATCCTGGAAACAACTATTTCTTAAGGAAATAAATAAACAACAAGCAACTGTCTGGCACAAAAATCTGTTTTTCTTAGTTTTTGAAAAGCTCCTAAGGAGTTATAGACATTGCTATCTGAATAATAGGCAATAAATGTACTAATGTGAAAGATCATTCAAACTATGATAGGAGATGAACAAAGTGTCTCATTAGGAAAGTTTAAGGAACTTGACCATGAAAGGCTACAAACAAGGAAGGGTTTGGATTTTCCCTTTTCCAGGAAAACTTTCAAAAAGTGACAAACGATATGGAAGCAAGCTGGTATGTTGAATCCAGAAAAGATCTTCACTCACAGTTTCTCAATATTCATGCTCATGTTAAAATATTGTTAATTCCAGTTAATTGCTTTAGCATCAGGAGCTAGTTGTAACTGCAGTACTTTTAAAGCCAATGGAGCTATGACAATTTATATGTAATTTGCCGTGGCTGCACAAAACATCAGTGAAAAATGGAGATACAGTATATACTAATAAATTATGCCTTTGGAACAAGTATTTCAAGGGGGTGCTTGCTTTTCATGTTCATTTCTTCCTTCACTGGAGCCTGACATTAAACTGGAATTATTTCCTCTCATTTATAGAGCAATATATCTGAACACAGTAAAACGCACATCAGGTTTATTGTTATCTAACAGAGAAAACAGTGGTTAACTGACAGCAGAATGAAGAGGGATAAAACAATGACATTATTAGTGTGTGCTTTGCAGATGGGGTGGTGCTGCATAACTGGGAGTCCATTACAGGGGATTTCTCAGACGCTAAGAAGGTTAAATGGCTGAACGACTTAGCCAAAAGTGATTGCTTTTCTGATCCCGGGTCACTCGTGTTACAGAAACATTATCTTATTACTTTCAAAATCACTCGTGTGGCTTTTTCTAATTATGATTTGACTCTTCTGCAAGATACCATGCTGGCCATATGGAGCCGGTCAGCTCTACCCAACATTTGTAAAGTTATTGACACCAGGTTTCAGCTTCACCTCTGTCACAGGAGCAGGGTGAACACTTTGCAGACATCAAATCCTCCTTGGCTACCCAGACAGGTGTACAGACAGAGTAGGACTCGGCCATTCACTTCAGTCAAAGACAAATGCTTTTTTTTTGGCAAAGTGCAAGTCCATCTGTGGATAAACAAATGGATGCTATTGCTCCGGCTGATAGGAAACATTCCTCCTTTCATGGTGGTGAGGCTCGTGAGAGAGTGGCTGGAAGCAGAGGGAATTACTGTGCGTGCTGAAAAGGACTGAGGGTTTATTGCGTGAAGGAGCATGAAAGAGCATATCTTGTCCTCACTTTCCTTTTCCTTCTCTCTGTTTGAGACTCAGGGTTTTCATTATCTTTTTAAATTTCTTTTCCTTGTGTTTGCCCAAGCTTTCCGCAAGTTTAGAGCAAACTAAGGAGGTCAAGATTAGCCCTTAGCCCAGGCAGAGAGGAGCAGATTGTTCTGGTTAATAGCAGTGGGTTTGAGGAGAGCAGACTTAGAGCAGATGAACAGATAAAACAGCTTGGTAACTCCCAGTCCCAGCATGCTGCTGGGTGCAGAGGACTCAGGTAGTTATCCAGTGTGGGCAATTTTGTGGAGTTTTGTGGCTATCCAGTTATGTTGCTGACAGCTTTAGGGGATATGTTTCAGGTTGAAGCCCTTACAGGCTATGGAAGCAGAAAAATATCTTTTGGGTGCCTGAAGAAATCTTACAGGGGAGGGTCAGACCTCTAGGTGAGGTTACCCTGTGACATGTGGCAGATGAGCAGGTGCTCCAGGCTTTTGCTCCTCTCTGGAAAGCTTCCACAGGGAAAAAAAATGGTCAGAAAGAAAATGAGAACATCAGAAAAAAAAAATCTTTTTAGGAACATGAGACAAAACCGTGGAGATTCTGGTCCTTCTGAGACGCTCCAGAAAATGAAAATTGTAGCCTAATACATCTCTGAATTCTCTGAAACTGAGAGCCTAAACCTATATAATTCTTGTCTTCCTTCCTTCATATCAGCTCCATCAAGACTTCCAGACACTTGAAATGGAAATGAATGCGTGTAAAGAAGCTCTCCATTTATCTGTCTTTCAGTTCTGTCAATAAAAATTATCCTTTGATCCTACAAGCATCCTGCAAGAGATGAACTACCTGCAAGAGCTGTCCAGATCAAAGGAGCTATGAGCATTTCAGATTCTGGCTCTCTAGGGTTACCAACCTCTTGTTCTCTTTCTGGGCAATGAGTGTAAGTAGTTACAAAACGTAATTTGTTAAATCTTACATCAGCCTGAGAAAGCACCTAATTGTCTGCCTTGACCACACTGGGCAGGTCTGGATGGGCATCACTTATTGCTCTCTTGAAAACGGACGCTGTGGCCACAGTCTGAATTTACCTCTGCCTTGTGTTTCAATGTCTCTCGGTGCAGGAGTGACAAGCCCTCACAGAGGAGCTGTAAAGATTCATTAACAGAACAAATTGTACCAGGTTGAGGAGCAGGTGGAAACAGAGGCTACCAACCCCCTTTGCACTAAGTGCTATTGTGCTTTGCTAATCATGCCATGCAAATCAGAAAGGAAATGCTACAGCAATGGCAGCTCTGCCTGAGAGCATTTCAATCAGCCAGATCAGGGAGAGAGGCTGTGGCAGATGGAGAAAAAAAGCCTCATCATTCATGAAGCAACAGCATATGTTGGTGAGAGCAGGAGCTTTATCGCGAGGAAGTCTGGATTACACTGACATCTGAATTTTGTGTTTGCAAGGGGAAACTCAGCCACAGCCCAGGAGGGAATGCTCCAACGGTTCCTGCTCGTTTTTCTGTAGCCTGAGCTTCTTACTTAATGCTGCGGGAAAGTGGCTTTGGGAGAGGGGCAGGAATAAGAGGACAAAAGTGAATGCTCTTAAGATGAGAGGCCATTCACCAAGAGGTCACTTGTGTAGCTGAACATCCTTCTCCGGCAGGAAACCTTTTGATCCCTGATCTCAGGCCATTTCTGATCACATCTGAAAAATACTTTGATCCATTTCTTTTCGATTACTCACACAATGATGTGCACCTCCTGCAAGAACAACAGTTTTCATCTTTTCTAAGTGAGGTGGTTCCAGAAGCTCCTAAACTGCAGAACTTGGGTGTTTTTCCCTTTTTGGAATCATAAAATCCACAGTCGAGCAGAAGGCACAGCCAGTGTCTGCCACCTGCAGAACAACGTGCCCTTTCCCCAAAGCACAGCAACCACCGAGCTTCTCATCACAACAGCCATGAATTTTAATGTGGGAAAAGCAACTTTCTTTTTCTCATGTTCACTTATGCTGAGCTGACTTCACTGTTCTGACTGACACTTTAGAAGTTTGTCGACTTGCCTGAAGCATCCATCCAGCATACAAAAATATCTATCCAAATGATTGAGGTTTGGCAAAGTGGTAAGCAACTAAAAGTAGGGTCTTCTAAAGGAAACATTAGGCAGTGTTAAGGTGATTGGGAATTTCCTCAGAGTCACGTTGTGCGCATCAGTTGGTGAACCATGCTTGCAGAAGTCTAGTTGGCGATCTTATGCATGCCAGCATAAATCTAAAGCAAATCCCATGGAATAAATTATATTATTCTGCAGTTTCTCAGCTGTAATAGACCAGCATTTGTCCCTGAGTGCCTCCAAATTTTTTTTTATCTATGTGAGCAGTTTCTTCCTTTTCTATGCATACTCACAGGAAAGAATGTTTCTTGTGTTAAGCAGGAAATAGGGGAAGCAACCAATTGCATTGCTTGATGGGAGAATTTCTGGTGCTCAAAGTGCACAGTTGCTCTGAAAGGGCCTCTTTTCTTGAACAAACACAGACATGTAACCACATCCTCACACGAAAAACAGTGATAAATCTCAAACTGTGAAATAGGATGACCTCAAAGCTCAAGGGGACTCATACCTCTGTATTTCTCTTCCGGAAACACCTTTGTCAGGTTAATCCAGAAAGAGATCAGTTGTCCAGATTCTTGAAAGCCTATACCCTGTTTTCTGCATGAAACATATCAAAACATGTAGTATCAAAAATGAAGTAACTGCTCATCTGGCACTGTCTCTTTCCCTAAACTTGTTGATTAGAAAGTGCTCCTGGGCAGAGCTGGGATTGCCTGAGCATTGTTTCTAATCTACTTGTTCCAAATTACACAGATTCTCAAGTTAACTAGACGTAGTCTGTGCAGATCCCACAGTGCAGAGCTGCTCCCGACTCTTGAAGCAGGGTAAGAGAGAGGATAAAACTGCAGTGTCTTCTATACCGACTGTGTCACTGATGGACCCAGCACCCGCCTGCTGCATGTGACAACAAACACAGAAATACAGCAAAATTGTTTTGCTTAGCATTTTCGCTTGAGTGGACTGAGGTTTTTTTTTTCTCTCTCTCTCTTTTTTTTTTAACTCATAGTTTTCCAGCAAATTTCACAATGTTATGGACTTGTATTTCACGTGACTCCCCCGTTCTTTGCAATGATTCTTCTCTCTAGGTGCTGGGTAACATTTGCAATCAGAAAATCTTTAGAAAAGGAAACCATTCCCATAGGGTGACTTGATAAAAACTGCAAGTCCAGCTGAGAAGAAATGGCACTCAAGCCACCAATATATAAAAGCAGTGTTACACCAGGCCCATAAACAGCTGGGAACTAGAAGTTAGAATTATCTTCACTTATACTCCATGTTTCTCAGCTTTAGCTGAAGGTTGGTGTCCATATCTAGACATTCAGCTCTTTCTGCAGTGGTAGATATTTTTGCTAAATATTGGGTAAATATTGTTTTTTTTTATTAGAAAAATATTTTTTATTTCTGGTTCTAGACTCTCAAGACAGAATTAATACTGGGTAGCTCAGAGCTGAGAAAAGTCAGGTGCTAGTGAGTTAAAAGTAGATTTTCTGGCTCTGTGTTTTCTATTTTAGTAACAAAAATATTATTTGTTTTGTTTTTCTCTATCCTTCTTGAAAGAAAATGCTTTACTGCAAGGCTCTGACTGCAGTTATCCATCACATGGGAGTCCAATAGTAGAGAACAGCACTTACAGCATTAAAAATGTATTCTCTGTGTATCAAACCAAAAAAAGCATGCCTCTTGGCAGCATTCATGGCCTAATTTTGGCTGCAGAATGAATAAAATCAAAGCTTCCAGTGAAATGCTAGCTTCAGCTCCTGAGCTGCAAGCAGAGAGATAACGTAGGGTGGCAATTCGGGCAGCCTTAGAGGAGTCGTGCCAGCCAGTGTGCCTTCCATGCCACCGGCGTAGGCAGCATTTACGGAGGCCTCCGTTCGTTGTCCAGTTGCAGTGAGATTCAGATGATGTTTTTATTACATATGTTTAAATTTTCCAGTCTTCACTACTAGTTTCTCCAAATGTGGGACTGGTGACATTTACCTCCTGAAACTGCCAAGGATTTTTTCTAAAGCAAAAACACCTGGGGAACACTGCGATAATAAGAGCTAAGGTTCCTCTGAGAGTGAGGAGTAACATGACAAGAAAGCAACAATAAACTTCCTTCTCTGTGCTCCCCCAACTCAGCTTCCAGATGAGAAAAACACGATAGACTTGAATGAACTAGAATTAAAAGTTTAAAAGGACACTACAGCCCACATCTGCTGCAACAACCAGCGGCTGGGCCTTCCTCAGCACCTCGGGTAAGAGAACGTATATTCATCTCAGCGTCCTGCCTTAAATAACAATCATAGACATCATAATACCTAAGTACATCTTAGCAATATGAATATCTCCAGATCTGCCTGAGGTGAACAGGACTGCATATCATGAGGCCTACTCATTAGTGTATTTTTCTGATACAGCTCCTGTTTCCATGCACAGCATATATCTGCTTGATAAGCCGTGCTGTAATTGTGCAGCGTTTCCTCCTGCAAGCTGTGGCTCACGTGTGCCTAGGAGATAGCTTAAAGACTGAGAAACTGTTATGCAGTATTTCATGTCAGTCTTTTATTTTCCCTAGGAAAAGAAAACAAGGGGCCTTTCGGTTAAATTAACTGTTGAGACACTTGCAGTCTGTTTAGTTTGTGTGTGCTGGGTTACGGATATAGCTAAGTGCCTATTTGCTGCTATCAAAAGAAGAAATATTAAAAGAAAATCCTAAATTTCCCAGTTTCAACCGGGCAAGCAAAGAGGAGAGAAAGACAATAATGAATACAAAATAAGGGAGTTCCTTGACATAAATGAGGCATTCTCTCCAAGGAAGGGGAATCCTCACTTCAAAGCTCAGAATGAGCTTCTCAGAAATGAAGCTCTAGGTCTCCCTGACTTATTCTTCCTCCTCCTCCATAGCTCCATGTCTCCAGGCTTGTCCCACTCTGCCCCAAGCCATGAGGCATTTCCATCATGGAGCACCTGAGCGAGCAGGGGCCTTTTTTTCTGCAAAACTTATTTTATTTTAGAGGATTACATAAAGTACATAGGAAAGTGGTATTCAGGAATGATTTTCTGTCAGTCACGAGAAAGAGGGAGCCAAAAAACAAATAACTCCACAAGCACAGATGTGAAGAGAATTTGCAGTTTAAGGAAAAGTGCATTTTCTCACAGCCTTTCCACCCCATACATCCCTCTCTGTCACCGTTCAGCAGCTCTCTAAACCCCAGAGGCTTTTACTGGTGATTATTTCCTTTATTTAATTTAGAGTGCAGCAAGCATATAGGGGTGGAAAGGAATCACCAGTCATTTTGGAAAAGAAAGTGACTGAAATATTGAACGCTCCATTGATTGCAGCCCGTGGCATGTAAAGTGCTTCTTTTATTGTCTTGTTTGCAGAGCAGAAATGCATGCATCCTGCACAACAGCCCATGACATTATCCTTCAGCAAGGCCTTGGTTTGATCCCTGCTTCCATCTCTTTAGTTTAGCACTGCTTCAGCATTCTTACTCCCATCAGTGCCATGAGAAGCTGGAATCCTACCCTTCTATTATTATTTTTTTCCTAAGTTTCAAGATTGATAGCTCGTGGCCATGAGGCCACAAGAGGCCACACAGAGTGAACGCATGTGAATGATATGGAAGGAGGAGGAAAGAAATTGTTCCTGCTGAAAGGCAGCAAAATCGACACAGGCAGCACGAACTAATATTAATCATTATAATGTAAGAAGCTTCCTTGCTTGGTGTTCTTTAAGCTGCATGCCTGAAAATTATTTTGCTTTCAAGAAAATTAGTTCAAAATGTGGCAAATAAATCTGGAAAAATATGAAAAAAAGTTTTCATTCTAAGTCCTACAAAATAGATACTAACTTGAATTTTTTGTTTGTTTGTTTTTTCTCCAGAATTATTTCCTGCTGTTTAAAAGCAACCATTTTCAGGGGCTTCTTTTCACTGTTGTCCCACTTATATCCCAATAGCCTTGGATGGATCCAAGGATTTTAGATTTAGGCATGATGTCAATTGGTTGAAGGAAGCTGCTGGAGTGGAGTCGGTTCAGCAGAAAACACAGAGCAATATCAAAGCCTGAAGCAATTATAGAAGCACAGAGTAACCTGAAATTGGATGGTACAGTTTACATCTTCAAAATCATTATACAAGTAGTTACAAAAGCCTTAGAAAACTAAAAAGTGGAAAAAAAAAAAGCAGCATTTTTAAAAGCCTCTTTTAAAAAATTTAAAACATCTTTTAATGAGCAATTTCAAAGCATACTCTGTGCTCTTACAAATTTCTGAATATCTCATCTTTCAGATGCACATGCTCACAAACACACACATCACAACCAGTTATCAACATCTGATTAATTTTACGTTCTTAAATGGTGACTGCTATAGGAGTACTTGCAAGTCTCAATCTACTCCAGGGTGTCACACTGAAATGCTCTCCTGAGCAAAAGTCTTGTAGGAAGGATTACTGTCAAAGATCTATCAGTCCTCACAGGTTTGTCCTTTTAATGCAGACAACAGTCTTGACTCATTTTCTGTAGCCTTTTTATTTTTTTTAGCAGAGAGAGATATTAATGCAAATTCCTATCTCTGCACTTTACATTGATCTCTTTTTCACACAGTCTCTACTGAATAAAACTAAAGTGCATGTGTATATTTGTGTGTATGTGTGTGTGCATACACCTAAAAGTAAAATTGTTGGTATTAACAGTGAATTACTATGAAAAATAGCACTATCAGGAACTCCCTTATTAATAAAGAAAGAAAATAAAAATCAACTACGGAAAATGCCTTAATACCTGAACCCATCATTCTCCATCTCTAAAATTAATACAAACTTTGCTACTTTAGTTCATGTTAGTGACATCTTCAAGTCCTCTGCTCACATCAATGCAAACAGGATCTCGAAAGCAAATACTTCTCTCATTTATTTTCAAAATATTTACAAATTAAAGAGCTGATCTGAGTTTAGAAAAATCTAAAATTGTGAAATGGAAAGTTAAGCAAACTTAAAATAGAAATGTTCATGTTGAAAATGTCCAAACATCCCTTACTGATTTTCATCCTTCCTTTTTTAACTAGTTAAAATATCACACATTTTCTGTTTTGTTGGGTTGGAGCTATTCAACGAGGAAAAAGGCCAACTAATTTTAAGGGGAGCTACACAGATAACAATATAGAAGATATGAGAGAAGCAAATGCATGAGCCATGTGGAGCAAAGCACGGTTTAAGTTGAAGTTAGCTGCACCCTCCTGCCTGGGAAGGCTCCTGCATTGCCGCAGCTCCCTTTGCTGAGAGGAGATCTAATACCTACGAGGTCCAGGGCTCGCAGCCTGCCTCAGGTAATCTGCTCAGCTCCCCTCTGCTGCAACATAACCGCATAGGAACATTCGACATGATGTGTTTCAATCTTTTTAAAATTATAAGATACATGCCATTGTTTTCCTTATAATTTATGGTACATTCTTTTTGTGGCCACACAAATGTTATCTCTAGGAACATATTCTAATATCAGCATAATAAACAACAAAAATATTTACTGGAATGGCTTGTTTTTTAAGACCTGGATCACAACTCTTTAAGAGTTCAGTCAGATTTAGGGGCTCAGTAATTCTAAAACAAAAAAATCCATCTGAGAAAAAGACTGGCTCTTAATAATTCTGTCATTAAATCTGTACATCAGCACAGGCATTTACTCTTTCATTCATTATCTTTTCTGTGCTTTAAGTCAGATACCCAAATCAGTATAAGTTGTTTGTCAAGGGAGTGGAGAAATGTATTCAGATTGAATCCAGTGATTATGGTTCATTCATTGCAAATAACTCCTTCATCAAGGCCATCAGGCTAACTATTAACCTCTTCCATCTACAAATAAAGAAATACCTTCAGTCACGAGGAGGAAATGGGAAAGAAAGGTCACCCAGGCCATTTGTGGGCACATGGAAATGCACAGGCTGCTCCCAGGCAGGGGAAGGGGCCGGAGCCGCCTGGCTCCGCACGGATTATGGGGAACCTTTCCCATTGTAGCTGTGACATCCTGGTGTCCTGAGTAGGTGCCTCGATGTCCCACGTAGGGGTTGTGCTGCTGCTACGAGGCTGCAGCTCTCGCCGGCCGCATAACATATTGCAGGGAAAACCTTCCCGGGGAAGGATCAACGCTTCATCAAAGTGCCTGTTATCTCCAAAAAAACAGTGAAGAAAAATAAAAAGGGCATTACTGCACGTGAACCTGTGCTGCTCTAACCTGGGAAGCCTCCAGGCACTACAAGGTGCCCCGGCACCCCCGGAGCTTCCACCACCCAACTGGCCTCAGGCGGCCGAGGGGCAGGCGCAGAGCAGGTAGCGCCGGCTGCGAGCGGCGAGTTGGGCTTGGCCGCGCACGGGTGGAGCGGCAGGTACCGGGTGCGCGCCGGCCCTGCCATCGTCCCGCCGCCCTTCGCCAGGCCCTGCAGCAGGTAAGAGCGGCGCTTCACGGGGGAGGCCTCTCTAGGCCGTGCTGTGGGGAAAAGGATCTTGATCGGAACGTTCTCCTGAGAGAGGAGTTATCGAGGCTGACAACACCAAGCGGAGAGATCGCCTGGCTCTGGCAGTGAGGAAAATGAGAGAGGGTAGAGGGAGAGGGGCTTGAGGGAAGAAGGCTGGAACATCAGAAAGAATCGCCAGTGCACGGGGATGAAGGTGGACTAAAACCTGTGCGAGGGGAAGGAGTCAGGAGAGAAAACAAATAGCTATATAGAAACAGCAGAAAACAATAAAATAAGCTCAGAGAAGTGGGCATCCCTCCTGCCTTGCCTTCCCTCTCATAGCAAAAGGAAGGGCTCAGATTAGCCCTCAGAGGGAGAGGTCTAACACCTCCCCAGGGACCTCATGGGCCAAAACCCGGGTCCGACTGCAAGGGGGAAGGTCCTGGGTCCTTGTCACACTAGATTGACTCATTTTTTCAGAATACAAATCATCCCCATATAGACCAGCATTAAAACAGACTGCTTTATGTGCTGTATGAGCTCCTTAAATCCTATTCCGCACTGCAAAGTTTGAGAATAAAACTGCTGGAAGGCAGGTGTGTTGGACTAAGCAACCACAGAACTTTGCCTGTAGCTCATATATATATATACACATATAGTAAGCAAAATAATTCCTCAGAGGTACAGAAAACATCAGGCATCAGCACAATGCAAGGAAATTTTATCCAAGGAGCTTAGACTGGAGGTAGTTGTGATCCCCTGCCTGCCTTCATTTACTGACCAAGGAAACTGTGCACCAACTTCTTCAGGTTAGCACCAAGGGAGGGTGAGCTGGATGTCTCTGGGGCTCATGCACCAATTTAAATCCCAACTGCTAAATCTGTCCTGCTGTGACCAATTCTCTATTTTTTTCTCTTTAATTTCAATATGAATCAGCCCTCAAAGACAAAAGGAAAATATAGGCCTGCTGTTAACAGGATGAAACTGCTGAACTTCAGCTAAGGCCCCGCCATCTTATCACTCCCAAAATGAGTCATTTTGTTCTGAAAAAATGGGCACCAGCCGTGGGACTGTATCAGGCTTTGAGAAGTACCACATAACTTGGAAAAAAAAAAAAAACAAACAGCAAAAAAGTAGCGATAAAAAAATAACGCTACAAGCAAAGTTCACTATTCTGATACACCAAGGTACAATCACTGAAATAAGAATCACTAGTAAAACTGGTTTTATGCATTCTAAACAGTCACATTAAAAGCAACTGTGTTATTCCCAGACTCGACAGTTACTGCTTGCAAATGCTGGTTCAGAGCACGGGCTGCGAGAGCTCTCCGTACAGAGGACTTTCTCCTGCTTCTAATAAAAATTCCCATCTGCCTCACTACCGTGATACCAAATAAGGGCAAATGGAAAAACAGGAGCACATCCTCACTGTTAGCACAATTAATACCACTGACAAAAAGCAGCATCTATTTAACAAACGCAATGTAGATTGCTTTATTTGACCTTCTATTCACAAAATAATTTTATTATATGTATGAAAGCAGCATACAGGCAATAAAATTATGAAAACATTGACAATACATAAATACACAGACCTGATGCAGGATGTATATAGTTCATTATTTTTTTTTTCCTCTCAGCTCTCTTTTACTGACAACACATTTTTTATATACGTTATGAAAAGTTTCTCCAAAGGGCATTGGCTCCCATTCAGAAAACAAATAGCTTTCTTTAAATGTTGCTGAATGTTAACACCCAATGTTCCTGTTGCTAATGTTCACTTTTTTTTTTTTTTTTTTTTTTTTGGCATTACAAAGGGAAAGCAGCAGGGAAGGACAATGAAAAAGTATCAGTTTTTTTTTTTAATAAAACATTTGCAACTTTTTTGGAGCTCACAGGATGGCTTTGGGGTGGGAACTGCAGTTCCATCCATGTTTAGAAATGTCTTAATCCAAAATGGGAATGAGGCACTATTCCTTCTTGAATGGACTACAGGCATGGTAATTACTAAAATGTAATGTCCTCCCTAGTTACCAAAGCAAAGCACTAGGTACCTCACTTTTATTTCTGGCTGTGATACAGGAGCAGACAGACAGCATGATCATTGACTCCTGGTGTTACTGCGATAATACAGATGACAATGAAATTTGGCATGTTTACTACCATTATCATCAATTGTGTTTGTTCAGAAAAGATATCCAAGACTTGAAATAAGAAAAGTCTGAGAAAGCTGTTTATCATACATAAATACAAAACATTATATACCAATAATTGTTACCTAAGAAGCTTTTCTTCTCAAATCGGATCCTTCTTAAGGTTGTATTCATATTTAAGGTATTTACAGCTCCACAAACTTGACATTCTAGCAAAGTCTTTGTAACATGAAACTTTTTAAAAATAAATAGCAGCAATTTCTTTTATTTTTGTAAGGGAAGAGAATTCACAACTCAGTCAACTCTCGTCCTATCTTTTGAAAGAAATCCTACTAAAAGAGAAAAAAAAAAAAAAAACCAAGCAAACAAACTTCACACAGCATCAGTTTTGTTGATTCCTTCATTTCTTGCTGAGCTTCTTAACATTCCTTCATTTTCCTCACCAGCTCTCCAGACTATCAGAGCTTTAATAAAGTGCTGACTGGTTGACTGGTCAAAATGCAATTATGACACTTCAAAAATATCCCATTATTTAAACATCTTAAATAACATAAATAAAGCTAGATCTGTTATAACATATGAAAAATATCAATTTAAACAATAAATAGATAAAACCAGTATCAACATATTACCTTCCAAAGCTTTAAAAATATCCATTCTCATTATAAGGCTCAATTATTTTTCAGAAATAATTTTAAGAAGGCATCTACCTATCTTTACAAACCCTCAGCCTTTAATCAGGACCTGTTAACACCCACTACCACAAGACACAGCAATATTTTAACTTCTAGTAAACATTAATCTTTAAATACTTAACATTTATCTTTTGCCTCATTTCAAGCCATAAATTTGCTTCTCTAAATGTAAAGATGAAGCAATATTTTCTTTGCTGCACTGTACTTTTTTTCACTGCACTGTATCCAGATCTGTATATTTTACTCAGAATGAAAAACACACTTTAGCATCCCTTTTCCCCCAGTTTCCAATATGTTTTGCTGTTCATTGTTTTAAATGTTAAGTTTGATTTGAATGCCAGGAAAATTAATTGTGGGCTTTGTGTAAATGTGTTTTTCTCCCTAGATCTTAGTTTCTTACTAAAAAAAACTTTTATATCTTTTTTTAAAAGATTGTTACCACATACATTATTAGATCTTACTGGGTTAACCTTACTGTTCAGGTTTTATGCTGCCCATTTTGTGTAATGGGGTTGATTTTTTCCAAAGAAACATCAGCTTCATAATCCAAGATACCCGACAGTGCTGGAGACATTTTCTCCATCGTCTTAGACAGTTCCCCTTCTTCTTCCTTTTTTAAAGGTTCTTCTTCTGGACAGATAATTGAGTGTGGAATCAGATACACCAGATTACAGTCTTTGGGGCTAGACCCTTTGGGTTCGTGTTGGCTTGAAAAAACAACTGCTCCATTATTGTTGATACTAACAGTCTCTATAGCATTGCTGGACATAGGGCAGAGCCTGTAGCATCCTAGCAGGGTTGAAAACGCCTTGCGGAAATCAGCATTGAAGGCATAAATTATGGGGTTCAGGGACGAATTAGCCCATCCAAACCAAACAAAAACATCAAAGGTGGTGGAACTAATGCAGAAGGGTTCTGCTCCCTTGGACAGTTGGGTAGGCTCACAGAAAGGAACCATGCAGTTCAATACGAAGAACGGCAACCAGCAGCACACAAATACCCCCATGATCACTGACAACGTCTTTAAAACCTTTGTTTCCCTCTTGAAGGACATTTTGAAGTTGCTCTCTGGCTGCTGACAGTCCATGCTGCTTCTATTGCCGCTTGTGTTCTGGCAGTTCTTGGCATGCACAGCTGCTCTCTCCAAAGCTGAGATTCGTCTTATTTGCTTCTGAGCAATCCGATATATCCTTGTGTAAGTTACTATCATGATGGCCACAGGTATATAGAAGCTAATTAGAGACGAAGAGATTGCATACATCCTGTTTAGGCTAGAATCACAGTTGTCCATGTTTATCCCTTGTAAACTGGCATTTAGGTCCAAAAAGCTTGTGGTTGTAGCCTTGTGCCAATTCAGCTGCACAGGGATGAAAGAAATCAACACAGACAGGGTCCATGCCACACTGATCAGGATGAAGGCTGCCTTGGGGGTCATTTTCCTCTCATACCTAAATGGACTGGAGATGGCCCAGTATCTATCCACGCTAATGACACAGAGATTTAAGATGGAGGCTGTTGAGCACATAATATCAAAGGTCACCCAGATGTTACAAAACGAACCAAAAGGCCAGAAACCAGCAATCTCAGCCACAGCTTTCCAAGGCATGACCAAAACCGCCACTAAAAGATCTGACACTGCCAAGGAGATGACAAAGAAGTTGGTCACTTTGGACCTTAGGTGGCGAAACCTAATGACAGCTGCACAGACCAGCGTGTTTCCCAGGAGCGTGGAGAGGATCAGCAGCGAGAGGAAGCAGCCCGTGAGGATCCGAAAGGAAGAGTCCCTTTCCACAAGCAACCCTTCCCCATCCATAGTGGTGTCGTTCCAAGTCATAGTTTCTCCTGAGGGAAAATCATACCATGATTTTTGTGACGACAGCAACTGCCTTCCTCGCAGACACTAAGACATCAGGCGTCCATTAATTACTCATCACCAAACAGTCAGAGGTCCTTGCTTGCACCTTCACCCCTGGATGGACTTCATGCACTTTGAGTCGCCCTGAACGATATTGAAAGCTCTCTAAAGTAGGAACTGAAATGCACAAACACAGTTAACTGCAGACTAGTATTGAAGCAATCCCTTCAGAAACACCCTGCACCACCCCAGCACAAAGTAGCCCAATTCAGACAGATCACCTGCAAATGCTCTGCTGCTCTCCTCTCCAAATACAGCCCACAGACAGGAAAGCAATCACTTTTCCATGCTTGCATATATTCCCACTTAAATAAGCTATTGATCGAGAGTTTCTGGCATCCATCTCGCTAGCCCTTCATATTTACTGAAGCGTAGTACTACTTGAGGTGCTTTTTCTCTAGTTTAGCTTCCTACATGTCTCACTGATGAAACACTCCATCCCTCCTCCTCAGCGCATTCCTGCTAGAAAATGCATCAGTTCTCTCTTTATAGGCAGCAATTCTTCACCTTGTTTCAAACTGTTGAAGTTTTACACTTCCAGAGAAAAAGAAAGCAAACATACAGTGGCTGGTGTTTTAAAGGTATTCAGTAAGCAGCAGCTCAGGTTATTTAGTTTTATTTAAAAGAGAAATTCTGTTTCCTACCTTTCACCTTTGATTCTCTATTTGATCTGGGATGCAGGGCCGTCTCTTCTTATTTAGTTTTGGAATTGCATAGCAAATCTTATATACAAAACCAGTGCAAAAACACTGCATTGCATGGGGCGTGTGGGTTTGCTTTTTTTCCCCTGAAAGTCCAAACTGGCAGGGCAGGAGTAAAAACAAAAGCCGCCGGAGTGTGATCATGAGGAGTTAGTTTTCAAGCGAGCAGCAGATCTGCCTCCTCAGACCCTGCGCCAAAAGCCTTGCCAGTCTGTGCCCAGCTCTTTTCAGCCCACGGCCCCTAGTGCTCAGTCTGCAAACTTTGTCCACCCGAGCAGTCCGAGCCGCACTTTGTACATCCCAGGGAAGCAGCGCATCGGGGCAAGTCATCCCAGGCAAAAGGCACAGTATTCCCAGCACTGGCGAGAGCGGTGTCACAGTTCTCTGTCTTGCACTGGAAGAAGGGTGAGAGAAGGAGGAAGGACCTGAGTGACCTCCCGTCGGCCACCAAACGAGGTGCGAAGCCGGTGGCCTCGGAGCAGGAGCGCGAGCACGTTTCTCGGGCAGCGGGGAAAAGTTGCTTCAGCACTTTCCTGCGAGGCCGGAGCTCTCCATAACTACGACGGAGTAATCCCACCTCCTGCTCGGCGGGGCTGCGCTCCAGGGATGCGCTCCAGTTTCATCAGGCTCTCCCCTTTAACGGAAGCCCAGGTGGAGGAAGCTCTTGGGGGTCTCCCGTGCCCTGCATCTCCAGCGCCGGGGATTCCAGCTCCGTGGTGCCGAGCGCGGCCCGCGGCGGCCGCGGCTCCGTCCTGCCCGGGCAGGGCTCGGCAGCATCGCCTCGTCGGTGACGGGCTCCCCGCCTGCCCGCTCCGTCCTAGAGGATTAAGACAGCGGAGACGCACGCAGGGAGGCTCACAGCGGGCACCCCCCGGGCGCCTCCTCTAACATCTTTTCTTTGGCTCACTTCGCTCTGGGCTTCCTGTCCCGGATTTTTTTTTCCGGTTTCCCAAGGAATAACGAATCCAGCAGCGCAGAGACTGGACTGTAAGAGCCCGTGTCCCGAAGCTGAGCGCAAGCCGGGTGACTTTCCGTGAGGCCGCGCCAAGCTTAGGGACCCGCTGCCGCCGCGAACCGGGTGCTATGAAGTGACGCGAGGAGTGAGTCCCGGCACCCAACTTCGGGCAGGCTCCGACGGCGGCGCCGCGAGCAGCGGCTCCCGCGCCCCCCCTTCCCGGCCAGCAACCGCTCCCGGAGGCCGGTGAAGCGGGGGAGAGCCCGGCGTGGCGCTACTCACCGGGCCGGGC
>VZSV01000015.1:5036569-5066097 GCA_013398735.1 Nothocercus julius
CAGCCTCTTCCGGGCAGCGCGGAGCGGCCGCGGTGAGTAGTGGTCCCGTTGCGTCCCGGGCTCCCCCGTTGCGTCTCCCTGCTTCCCGGCGCCCCGCGGGCAGCGGGAGGGGAAGGAGGCACCGCTGCAGCGCCCGTCCCCCCGGCTTCTCCGTATGGACCAGGCCCTGGGTCGCCCCGTTTCCCTCGCCCGCGGCCCGGTCCCTCCGCAGGGCCCCAGACGCAGGTGTCGCTCCCGGTCCTCTTAGGGCCCCAGGCCTTGTGTTACCCACTGTCCCCTTCATAAGGGCACAGACCCCGTGTCACCCTGTCACCTCAGTCCAGGTCACCCCGTGTCCCCTCCATAGGGGCATAGACCGCATTTCTCTCCCATCTCCCCCATAGGGACTCTCTGTCACACCCCCGTCCCCTCTGTAGAGACCCATATCACCCCTTGTCATCTCCACAGAGACCCAGGCCCCTGTCCCCCTGTCCTTCCCAGCCCCTGGGCGGTGGTGGCCACCCCCTTTCCTAGGAAACTCCCATCTTTGCGCTTATCACGTGCGGCAGACAGGTGACAGGGGGCTGCCATAGCCCTTGTGCGGTCCTCTCTGCGCAAATAACAGCTCCCTGCCTCCCCCTGCATCTCCAAACCCCCCTCCCGAAACTGCGTCCCTAACCAAGAGTCGTCCCCGCAGCTCAGCGTGTGACCGAGGGTGGCGGATCACGGCCAGGACCCACCTAAGGAGCCTCTCTGTGCACCTTGCAACTTGGAGGTCAGGCAGCTGCTGACCCAAGGAGGGGGGATTAAATATGCATCCTGCTTTTTCTTTATTTACTGAGCTGTGAAAAATTGAGGATAATTATAATGCTGTGTATGGACAGGGCAGGGGGCAGGGATGACTGGCTTTATACCAAAGTACAGATTAAAAAATCTGTTCGAACCCTATCAGGAAAAGAAATATTATATAGTGAAAAGCTACAGGAGAGGACTGTGAACATGTATGGATAGACCCAGGTAATCCTGCTTAAGTTGACCTTGGGTTTTAAAGCATATGGAGCAGAAAAAAAGTCTGAAGCAATCAGGAATGAAATAAAGTAGGAGCTTGAAATAATCCCTTTCAGCAAACAAACTCCTTTTTTTTTTTTTTTTTTTTTTTTTTTTTTTTTTTTTTTTTCCTTTGCTGAAAAAGAGAGGTAAATGTGTAATGGGTGATAGGCGTCTATGTGATAGACCTCGTGAAGTGAGGGCGGTGAGAGAAGAGATGGCAAATCGAAGGCACACGCTGCTGAGTTGGCTGCTGCGGCCTCTAACATCTGGAGGGAGCTTTAATGCAGAATGATGAAATCTGTCTTTTAAGTTACACACCAAAGATGGCTGCTGCTTTGAGGAGACGAACCCAGCAGCAGACACTATCCATTTAACACAGACTATTGCTTTTGTTGCTAGGCTACAAAGGGGATGTACATTTATAAGCAAAAAAAAAAAAAAAAAAAAAAAAAAAATCTTGTAGTGTTGCCATGATTTGTGATTTTCTTTAGCCAGCATTCTTTTTTTTTTTTATTATTACTACAGCAGGAAAAAAGCATATTGCAGGCAAGGATTTTTTGATTTAAATACATATTTACCGGTGGTAGCTGCTCTGGGGAAGAAAAACTTGACAAGTGGCTTTGTTAGCATTTGGTGCAAGTATCTTGCATTAGACTTCCCCCAGTCATCAGCTGTGCTGCTTCTTTGAAACAAATAGAGGAATACCCTTGTTTAATGACCCTGATAAGGCTGATAGGTGCTGTTTTGCCATCCTGCAAAAATGCTTTCTTCCCCTAAAAAACTATTAGTGTTTCTCATTTAAACTAATTATACTGGCTTGATTGACATACTTAGAGAATACACTGTGTACTCTTCTTTGCCAGAACAATTGAAATATGAGTAGTCTCTGGGTTTGACTTTGCACTGTTCCCCTGCTAATGTGTTGTAGGGTGGGTGGACACCAGGACAGAGGTGGTGGGTATTTCTCCCAGAAAGAAAAAATCTGGCATTTTTTTTGTTTGTTTGTTTGTTTTTTTAGGCAGAGAAGTCCCTCAGAAAGCCTATGTTTTATTTAAAGAATAAAAATGCCTAACAGGATTCTTAAATATTTCTCTGTCAAAGCACTGTAGAAGATGCTTCAAAAGAACTAAGCTCTGCAGTAACAAACAGCCAAATAGCCATGGTTGCTTCAGTTTATAGACATGTCAAAGAACAGAGATGCTCCTCTCCACTTTTATAGCAACACTTACCTCAACCTGAAGATTTTCCAGCCTACATCTCTTGTCCTAGAACAGGGCATTGACTACTGGACATCAGGCTGTTAGGGCACAGCTTTGAAGAATGGAGATCTGGGGGCCTAAATATGTTCACACCTGCTTTTCTCTCTCCCAGTGACTCTGTGCATGAGGCTTTTTCAACAGCCCATAGTTCTAACTTTTGAACTGTTTTGTAACCTCTGGGAGTATGATAAGAAAGAGGTATTGTTGTTACCTTCTATTTTTAGTGGGTTTGAAAAGAAAAATGTGAATATAGTCTCCTTTTCCGAAAAGGGGGCACTTGGCTGCTTCTAGAAGATTTTGGGAATTGTTTTCTACCCCAAGTGCCTTTATTTCACCTGGAGTTAGGTGTCTTAAGTTCTGGTAAAGGCTAATATGTAAGTGAAGCTTTTCAGCATTTGTGTAGGCTAGTTTACCAGCTAACTAGCTAGTTTACTATCTCTTGTATAAAGGCTTTTTTGAATCATAGGTTCAAACTTCCAATGTGTCCTATGTTGTGTAACAGAGGGTTGCAGGTTTCGTTTTGGAAGTTGGGCACCAAGAAGTGGGGTGTTGCTGACTTCTTTATCATATTTTTTTTTCCTTAGTGTCATTCACTGCCTCCCCCTTCCCCCCCCAACTTAGTTTATACTGACTTTCCCAAATTGCAGGCAAGATGGGTAAAAGGATGTTCTTTCATTAGCAGAGTCTGTTTCTGTAGGGGAAGGCACAGGAGGCTATAAACTGAGCTCCAGCCAGTGTAAGAACAAAAAGTAACAGAAAATTCTGTATAGAAAGTGAAGCAGCTGTTAGCTTTATCTGGTAGCGATCTAAGGATGCTTGCTAAAGGATCCCCATCCAGGGGAATTCTGTCTTCTGTATCTGTTCAGAAAAAAATATTTTTGGTGTGGTTCTCAGGCTAGTTTCTCTCACAAAGAGCTGATGGTATCACACCCCCCAGCAACTAAAAAGTAGTTTCTGTCCTTTAGCCATTGTCAAAAATGGCCCTCTACTCCACAGAGTACTGGCAAAAGCTGTTTTTTCTCTCTCATGAATGGATGTTGTGACATCAGAGGTGTTCTTTGACTCAGAACAATAATTACAGCTTTAAAAATGTGTATTTAGATCAGATATGGAAATCACAGCTATATCAGCAAGAAATGTCTCTGTTCTACTCCCGGTTTCAGTTTATATTCTGTAGAAATTACTGATACTTGATGAAGTTTCTAATTTGTGGAATGGATTTTGCGCAGAGTACAAATAACATACAAAAATATAAATCGTTCCAGTGAAGACAGAAAATCTGCTTTAGTCATTATTGTGCTGCTGAGTGAGGTTAGGTTGTCCAGAATTTCCCAAAAGAGATGGATCGTGCACCCCTCTGAATTACTCGATCATGCAGTAGTATCTAGGTCCTTGTTTTCTGAGTCTTTTCAGTTCAGTATTAGTAGCAAGTACAGTTTAATCGGTGTTGAAAACCTCATCTTTTGCTTGCAACCACATTTCTTTTTATACATGCTAAAATAAATTATCAAATATCTGTGTTGCTCAAAACTGAATAGTTCATTGTTCTCTGAAATACAGCATTGCCACACTTTTGGCTATTGCTTCAATTTTAACAGTGGTTATAGTGTTCAGTTTCATGTTTAAAAATGCAAACTTTGCAAAGGAACAGCTGAGAGTTGAATTCCTGACTACTCCTGATTCAGCGTTTTGTAGATTTGTCGCAACTGTTGTTCTGTTGTTAACCTTTAAACAAAGTTTAAAGTCTTCTGCTGATGATGATTCTGAGGCAAAGCTAAATGTAGCCTTTGCACTAAAACTGTTTTATGCTGTTTCTTATGTATTTATTTTTAGGAGAGGCCACTCATTTTTAAGCTCCCTCCCCACTGAGTTAATGGCAGTATTAAACACTAGAGTGTGAAATAGCAGATGATTCCATCTGAACAGAGAAAGGACAACGAGTGCTTGTGGTTCATATTGGGAGTTTCAGCCCAGATCAGAATATCTTTTTCATTGAAAGAACAGGCTGCAAAACATATAAAAGCAGTATTATTTTAAAATATTGTTGTAGAAGGTTATTAAAAACACAGAATTGAGGGTGTCTCTCTGGATAAAATTAGATCTTCTTTTAGTCCGTGGTGCATGTACAAAAAAAATCCTTATTCTGAACAGTCCATAATCAAAAACACAGGTTCCCAGTCATGTGCTGCAACATTAGAGATGAAGCACAACAAAAAAGCACAAGCCAGTGCCATGGTTTTTAGTTTATTTTATTTTCTAGGGTTGCAAGAGGATGAGGGAGAGAGATGAGGAGGCAGCAGCAGGAAAATTAAGTGAGAGAAGGGAAGAGGAGTGGATGACAGTAAAAGATGCTTTAAACCACCTGGGAAGCACAATCTAGCACAGTCCTTTTCTCTCTGCAATCTGTGTTGGGTATTGTTGTGCATAATTCCTGGCCATCTGCAGAGCCACATCTTCCTCGTGGTTTTGGCTACATTTTTGGTGACAAGTATGTGAGTTGGTGGCATGTCTGTTGACAAGCTGTGGGAGCGCAGCAGGGAGCATCACTGGCCCATGACAGCTGACGTTTGCCCTGGCCATTCCGGAGCACAGACCAAGGTTCAGCTGCTGTCCTGCACGGCTACGTCGGGCACAGCCACCCTGCTTTGGAGGCTTGGAGAGTTTGGTGATACAGACGTGCGAGAGAACACAGTCGGTTCCTAATTACTAATTTACTTGTGTAGGATATTACTTAAGGGTTTGCAAGCATAGGGAGTTCTATCAGAAACTTTATTATAATCTGAGTGTTCAGTAATTTGTGATGTTTGAGACAGTGAAGATTTGTGCTTGTTTTTTTTTTTTTTTTTCCCCTTTCTTGCTGTGTCTTTTCCATGGTAGATGTAACTGTTTAGAGGTGATATCATGTGTTTTTTGTCTTTTATCCTTTCCAGCAGCAGTGACCCTCCTAGCATGTGAATGTGCCTTCAGTGACCTTTCCCGACATTCATTTGGCCAGTGTAGTCTCCCCGTGCAGCTGTGTGAAATTCCATTTTCTTTCTTAGCATATGCTCCTACGAGAAGATGAAGGCATGTGCACAGCAAGGGTAGACTTATATTGAAGTAGCTTATATTATACAGAGGACTGTCTTTTCATTAGATGTTAAAGTAATCTTAAAAATTTTTAAATTTCTGGGCTTTATGCCCCACAAACACATAGCTATATTAGCTCAGCCCCCTTCTCTGTAGCTCTTTTATTGTCTTTGAAGTATCATTAGGAAAATTTGTCATGTGTTCATAATGTTGCAGATTGTTGCATTATGTAATCTGCCTTTTGTTGAAGCGTGGATTTAGGGAAACAACATTTGTTAATGCAATTTGTTGCCTTTGTGGTTTTTGTTTTGTTTTGCAATGCCAAAGATTTTAATCAGATTTTGTTAAATATTTCTTCTGCCACTCTATAACACCTCTTCAAGCATTTTTGGAAGTATTTAATTTCTCCTTCCCCTTAAGACAACATGTTCAGCAAACACTACTTCGTCATTCAAATAAAGCAAATTTTTCTTCAGTGCATCATTTTTTAGTACAGCTGCTTATTAACAAGATCCTCTTTTTTTTTTCTTTTTTTTTTTTTTTTTATTTTTGCATCTATCACATCCTCAGATATTTGTGCTCTTAAAAAACATGTTATATATGAATTCTTGGAGAAACAAGCATGGAAATAAATATTTTGTAGATATTTGAGTAAGTTCTTGCTTCTTCCTTAAATGGATAGCAACCTCATTAAAACAATGACTGACATCATCTGCTTTCTGGGTATATACTTGCTCATTTGCAACTCAGTTCAGCAAGATATTCATTGTTTGTGCTTCACTGTTTTTTTTCCTGTAAGTTTAACTGCTTCTCATCTTGCAGGTGTAGAAACTAAAAGGTTACAGGTATGTTTTGAAATGAGAAGAATTCCAAAATGAAAAATTTCATTTTTTTCTTCACAGTTTCTGAAGATGTCAGCAGATATACCATTAAATATTAATATTAAGGAGCCCCGATGGGATCAAAGCACTTTCATTGGACGAGCCAGTCACTTCTTTACTGTAACTGATCCCCGGAATATTTTGTTATCTGATGCCCAGCTAGAAAATGCAAGAAAAATTGTTCATGATTACAGGTATGATTGCTGATCATTATTATCGCTGGCCCAAATAAGTCCATGTTGGTTTTAAGCAGGTGGTTATATACTTGAAAGGAAATATTTAAGACACTGTATTCATTGCACCACTCTTCCTTCCTATTATATACCTGGAAACATTAGCATATTCTCTAATAAATGAGCAAATGATGTCATCTCAGAACATCTATTTTTACATTAATAATACTATTACACTATAGTGATACTATTAAGTATTCTGTAATGTGGAAAAAATGACTGATTTTGCAAATAATTAATATGACAGCAGAGTTGAAAGCTCTGCCATTACTCTGGAGCAATTAAATATTTGCAAGGTAAATTTCAAAGTCTAATGCTAAAGTCTTTACAAAGATTTTAGCTCTACATTTCTCATACGGCTTAGAATAAACAAGAATCTGGTGTTGGAAGCATCAACTCAGACAACATAATCACTGCTAGAAGTTTTGATTATTTTTATTTCAACAGTCCATTTAAAAGCCAAGAATCTACTAGATCCTTAGAAATAAATCTGACTAGAAGGCCAGGTTAATTTAGTATGAACATCCTCAAAGCCTCTGATGCCATGTTTTTTGTTGGAAGTTGCAATATTTTTTAACAGTTACAATTTTTGCTGTTGTCTTGTTTTGTTTTTTTAACTTGTCCCAAGACAAGGTATCGTGGCACCTGGCTTGACAGAAGATGAATTGTGGAGAGCAAAATATATCTATGATTCAGCCTTTCATCCAGACACTGGTGAAAAGATGGTCTTGATTGGCAGAATGTCAGCTCAGGTACCAATGAACATGACTATCACAGGGTGTATGATGACCTTTTATAGGTAAGTAATGGCAATATTACACTTCAAACATTTGCTTGCAAATTAGATGAATGAAAATGAATATTGCTGTCAACAGAATGTATTAGATAATAATTGAAAATATAAATATTGAATATATATATATGTATTTTGAAATTTTGAAAAAATATATATATATAAAAAATTGAAAATATAAATTTTTCCTTCCTTTTCTCTTTCTCTCTGAATTCCTTCACACCCATACTGATTAGTGGTTTCCTCTAGAAGTAGCTGTGAGATAGTCCTTGGCCCCCTGTAATCCATCACTAAATATCCCACTTTTCCTCCCTGAACCAAGAAAGTTGAGTGGTCCCAAATCCCATCCTTGTAGAAAAGCCTTGTGGAGGACAAAGAGGACAAGATACCTGGTAATTCTAACAGTAGTGATCTGGCATTTAGAATGTTCTGTCTGCCAAGTAAGTATTAAATATGCTTCAGTCTAATAGTTGTTGCTGCTTCCAGCACCTGTCAGACCCTTCCATTTCCTCAAAAGTCCTCAGTTCACCAGTACGATGAAGTCCCTAGTAGAAGCCAGTGTCTTTTGTTAATAGGCTTTATGCTAGAAACATACATGTGAAATACTGCTTTGTTAGCAAGAACTAGGGGAAGGTTCAGAAGAAATACCAATATAACTTTCAATGGTGGAATTTTTAAAGTACCTCGATCCACATTCCAGAAAAGTTCTTAAAGGCACTTGTGTATGCATGTTTTTGTGTGTGCATAAAAGCACTGGTCTTGTCAAGAATACAAATAAAGCCAGCAGTGCAACTGCCCACAAACATTGCTGTTAACAGGTTATGCTTATTTTTATGTATGTTTTATTATTAGTGATAGTAGTTACAGAAGGTATTTATGTTTTTTTCCCGTGTTATTGGTAGAATCACTCAAAGCTGAATTGCTTATTAACCTGGAAGATATTGGTTTATTTGGAAAAAAACCACAGCAGTGCGAATGGAACCGTGCAGAAGTTCCTGGATGGTGAATTTTAGTCTCCATCTTTCTGCATGTCCGTAGGTCTTGGTTATTGCTGGTGACTGGAAAAAAAATAAAAGCAAATTCCTTGTTATGCCTAGGAAGGCTCTTAGCCACGCAGGAAGGTAGTGTGAGTCATATCTGAACTTTATCATAGGGGGCCTAACATCCTCCACATTGCAGTAGCACAGGAAACAGAAAGGTGAATTGGGAAGAATTGCTCATGCATGAGAAGAAAGGAGGAAAACCAGCAATGACAGAGAAAATGCAGCTAGTTTATCACTGTGCCTTTCACACCACAGTCAGATACTGGAAACCAGAAGGAATGAGAAGACACTTTCAACTCCTCTGAATCTTTTTTTTTTTTCCCTCCAGTTTCAAGAAATAACATACCTTCCCCTTTGAGAATCAAAGTCTTTATTTTTGGTAGTCAGGTTCCCCTGACTGAAATTATAGTGGAGCAGAAACTTCAGTGTTTTCTCCTTAGGTGCAGAGTTTGTGGTCCTAGTCACACAGGAACACCTAACCCCTTGTATAGTCTCCCAGCCTCCAACTATTTGTGGACCAGGAATTTCTTAGTCTGGAATCATAGAATCCTTAAGGTTGGAAAGGACCTTCAGAGATCATCTAGTCCAACCCCCTGTACACGCAGGGTCACCTAGAGCACGTGGCTCAGGACTGCGTCCAAGCGGGTCTTGAATATCTCCAGAGAAGGAGACTCCACAACCTCTCTTGGCAACCTGTTCCAGGGCTCTGTCACCCTCACTTTCGAGAAATTTTTCCTTAAGTTCCTGTGGAACTTTTGGTGCTTCAGATAGACAAGATTCAGATACACAAGAACCTCTGCCTGATTATGGTTTGCACTGATTTTCTTCATTTCCTGTCGTTTTTCTCTTCTGTTGTTTCAACTATGTTTTTAAAAATAATGATAATTGTTTCTTGTTTTAAGAACGACCCCAGCGGTGGTTTTCTGGCAGTGGATTAACCAGTCCTTCAACGCTATAGTAAATTACACGAACAGGAGTGGCGATGCCCCAATTACTGTCAGGTCAGACACTAAACCACCTAGTTTTGATGTATTTGTAACTAGCTCTCCAATGTATTTGGACACAGTTGGGCTTTAAAGTTTGAGGTGATAGACAGGTTTGGTAATCTATATTTAATACCAACTTGATAGGTTTGGAATAGAAGTCTTGAGAACGATGGAGGTGATATCTGCCTTTCTCCCTTTAAAGATGAGCCTGTGCACCATGATTATAAGCATCTAAAGAAGAACATAGGATTTAATAGGAACCTGGCTGCACTGATCAATCAATCATTTGAAAATGCTGCATCAGTTTTGTGTTATACCACAGTATTGCTAAATTGATGTTTTGTGGGGGACTTAATCTGTAGCCTCCTGTGTCACCTTCTCCTGCCTGTGTCCTGCAATGCAGTACATGCAACACTGTGTGCTTATTTGCAAAGTGGAGCTTTCAAGGAATTGGCCTGCACACTACTTGTATCTACTTGAAGGCAAAGAAAGAGATAAAATAGGTGCAGAATGCTAAAAATCATGAATAGGAGACTAGTTGCAGTGCTTACCTCCCTGTTTCTGAGGCAGGCTTGCTTGCTGACCTCTTGGAGAAAGCTGTAGACTAGATGGTATACAGACACACCTGCTAGTTGAGAAGCGTGTAAAGTATGTTTGAAGGCAGATTAAGTTGAATGTAGATGTTTACAGCATAGATAGTTGCATGTATGGGTTTTGGTGCAGTTGATATCGATTTATCATTGTTCATATTGCCTTAGACATTTAAATTGGCCACGTAAGTTTAAGTGATTACAAAAATATAGAAAAATTAATTAGTTTTCAAGTGATATAAATGTAATTGTTGTATATGTACAAACAATTTTATTTTTGTTTTAGCCAGCTGGGAACAGCCTATGTTTCTGCTACCACAGGTGCTGTTGCAACTGCTTTAGGACTTAATGCACTAACAAAGGTATTGTTGATATTTTTTCCCATTCTTAAATAGACCTTGCCTTTCTATAACATATTAGTGGCTCATTTCTCCTCCAGTGCATCTGTGTCATGTTGTGCACAGCTCCCAGAATGGAGCTGTAATTGCCTTTGGCCCCTCCCTTCTTTAGATTCCAGCTATATTTTCCCTCATGTTGATGGCTTCAATACATTTTAAATGTCCAGGCATTGCTGTTTTGGTAACACAAACTGTATCCAATGAAGGTGTCTGTTTTGTAGTTTCTTTGTTACGTGTCCAAGTATCTAACAGCTTTGGTTAAGTGGAGTGGATGTGTAATTACAAAGATTTGTGTCCAGTATCTGAATATGACCATAAAAGGTATAGGTGTGTTTTAAAAAGGGTAGTATTGCTTCAGCAAACAAGGAAGCTGACTCTAAACTGGCTGTTAGAACTTGCCAAGATGTGTCTTCTCCCTTGAACTTGTTTCATGTAGAAAATCTGAGTTTTCTAAGCAAATGCACAGCATGATATGTAAAAGATTCCTTACAGAAAATAACAAAAATCTATTTTGCACCCCTTTGCTTATGCTTTAAAGTATTGGGAATGGTAGAGTACTGACAATTTTTTTTAGTAGAGAGAGACTATTTTAACATAGTTAATCAGATTATATAATATATTGATGGGATGAATAGTTTCTGAAGTCAGTGGCTTTATATCCAAAGCAGCTAGCATAGACGTCTGCTAGTTGTAACCTTGCCAGTGCAGACACTGATGTTGAGGTCCATTTAATGTTGCCCTTAGGCTGACAGACATACTCAGAAGTTGACACTGCTCTGCTGTGATGCTACCAAATTAAGATTCTTTTTTTCCAATCTCATGCTAGTGCTCACTGTGATGAAAGTATTTATGACTTAAGTCTTGCTTATTTGTTATTTTGCTACAGGCCTTACTGGTGAGTTTTCAACAAATTTTAAGTTTAAGGAAATAAATTTGGTCCATCACTAGTACATGAAGTGCATCTTAATATGACTGGACACTTGGGAAAAAAAAATCATAATGTAATTCTTTTTCCTGTATTTGTTTTTCTCTCTATGCTTTTCACAGCATGTCTCACCTCTCATAGGACGGTTTGTTCCTTTTGCTGCTGTTGCTGCTGCTAACTGTATTAATATTCCACTCATGAGACAAAGGTGAGAAAAAGAAAGAATATCATTCATTCTAGAAGAAAATAATGTTGTCAGGTTTTTAGATTAGCACATCACTCAATAAAGCGTTATAGATCTTCAGTTTTTTTTCAGAACCTTGCTAAAATCTCATGCAGTCTTGTTTTGATTGATCGACTGTGACACACATAAAATAGAACATGCTTATTCTCTTCAGATAAATATCTATTTATTTCTTCAGTCTTGAATCTCAGAAATCAAGTGCCTGTCCTCCAAGACTTGATCGTGTGGACTCTTTAAATACAAGCTCCTATTTGGAAAAATATAGTCATTTCAAAAGTGGTTCTTGAAGTCCTACACAGAGAAGTCATAGAAGTCAGGCTCTGCAGTTCTGTTTAGTCATCTGAGATTACAAAAATATGCCTGTTCACAGAAATATAATTTCACTTGTAAACTGATTTGACTGGAACTGCAAATAGGAGTGGGGAAAAAGCAAATGGAAAATGTCCTCTTATGAAGAGAAGGTTATGGGGGGAAGGAGGAAGGGAGCATGAAGTTTAATCCATTGTAGTATTTTATGTCTTATAAAAGGCAAGAAGAATTAATGCAGTCCTCAATATACATGTCTGATTCTTGCTCTCCTAGAAGTTCTCCTTGGTATGGGTTTAACACCCAATCCTGCACTTAATCAAAATATCTCATAGAGAATAATATAGAAAGGTTATAGAAAGGTAGTTTCTTTCATACCTACTCGTATATCATAAAATATGATATTACTAGTTAAATTGAAAACTCTAAGACTAGAATGTTTTGGAGGGGATTTTCACAAATATATCCTTTTTTAGTTCAGTGAAACTAATTTTTCTGTGTTCCCTATGTTGTCTGTGGGGAAAGACAGTCAACTTTGAGAGCAGTCCGGAAAGTTCAACTTTTCTGAATTGCTTTTTGAAGGAACCTGTCCCTTCTGTGGACTGCAGAGATAACTGGTCTTCTCTTTTCCCCTTTGGAAGGCACGTGATCAGGCTCGGGTGGTAGACTGCTGTTACAGATACTCAACTGCTCGCTTTTTCCACAACTCCTCTGCGTTTTGAAATCCTTTGTACCAAAGAGTATTAAAGATGAACTTGGAAAACTCCACAGATTTATATCTTTCAACAGGGAACTCAAGTTTGGAATTCCTGTCACAGATGAAAATGGAAACAGACTGGGTGAATCAACCAAAGCAGCTCAGCAGGCAATTACTCAGGTGGTTATATCAAGGATTCTGATGGCTGCTCCTGGCATGGGTAAGGACAACTTCAGTCAATAGAGCTCTTGATTACTAGTTTCTGAAGTGAGGAGAGCTTAAATTCTATATAGCTATTTTTTCCCAAAGACTAAATTATCTCATAGCTTTGCAGGCAGTATTAACATGTTAAGGAGTTCCGCATGGAAGAGTACGGCACTTCTTACTGTGAAAACAGCCATAGTGTGATACATTTAACTACAACAGAGGAGCTCTTTAGATGCTTTTGCAGAAGAGTTATAGCTAGCAGGTAGAGGTATAGTAGCAGTTCTGCTTGAGTGAAATTGGTTTAGGGAAGAGTGTGTGGTTTGACCAGTGCCAGCTTTTTGAGCTCAGGTTTACTTTAGTGTGAGGTTAGAAACTGCGCTTACTGGGGAGTCTGTCTTTGTAAAATAGCACTCTAATATCTTGAATTGGCAGAATGTAATGGAAGTTCAGCTAATTATAAGTGGCTGTTAAAAATGTGTTTTAATATGTTAGTTCATCTTAACAGAATATTAAAAAAGAATGCCTTTTTCTTCAAGGTTCATGGTTTTTTTCTGTCTGAATTTGCAGCAATTCCTCCCTTTATAATGAATACATTGGAAAAGAGAGCCTTTCTAAAGGTTAGTCTTGTCAACAATCTATATGTATATATTTATATCATAAGTTAATATTTTCATGTTATATTTAAAGTACTGTTTGAGTCTTCATATTTCCCTGTCAAATGTTGTAGTTAGAAAAAGAATTCTTGTGCTATGGAAAACCAATAATTTTCCCTTCCTGCAGGATAAGATTGGAGTTTGAATGTTCAGAAAGAAACATCATAAAAACGTGTAACTGTGACTTAACTCTATTAAAGCATTTTAATGAGTAGCTAGAGAGTGCTAAGTACTAAAATGTGGAACTAAAATTCAGAGGGCTCCAACTCTGACTGGGAATTAGCCATTAAGACCAAATCTAGGGGAACCTAAGTAATTCTTTCAAAATAAATCAAATCTCAAGTGAAACCAGTCACAAACAAGCTGAGGGATCTATGCTGCTGATTCAGGAAAACAGTTACCCATAACCAGAATTTAAGTCACAGGCACAACCCAATTGACATGAAGGGATAACAAATGCAGGTATTTGTCTGAATCAAAGTCTTAGCATTTTAAATGAGATGTTCAGAGCTAGATGAGCTCCAAGCCTTTGAAACTGCCAGTTTTTCATTTTTTCCACTGCACTGCTCCCTATACACAAGATTTTGCAGGTGAATTTGGTAAAATGCTTTCATATGTCTACTCAAACGTAATCTTTCCTTAAACACTCCCTGTGCTTCCCAAACACCTCCTAAGATGCTGTGCAAAGAATGAGTACAGTACTCCTCATGAAAATGGGCCAGATCTGAGAAGTTGGACTCTTTGAGCAACAAGGCTGTAAAACCTGCTTTACAGCTAAGAGGCTGCTTTCCTTGTGCCTTTCATAGGCAGACACAGCTGGGTTCTTATCTTTTTTTTCCTTTTTTTGTGTCTTTTTGAAACCTGATTTTTTTTTTGTTATTTTAGTGATTGCTCTTAAAGTGCACTGTTCCACCTAGTTAATAAACTTCCTTTTTTTCAAGACTTGAAATATAGTTAATTACATATAGAGCAAAAAAAAGCTTTTTTTTTTTTTTTTTCCTCCCAGATATTAATAAGGAAGCATTGCTTAGCTGCTGTAGTAGCACTTTGAGTTTGGAAATAATAAGAAGACTAAAAACCTCTTTTAAAAGTGACTCTTTAAAATTACTGGAAAAGCAAGTGCAGGGTAGGCATTGAACAGGCATGTTTCAATAAAGATGATATTTCTTATATTGCGTTTATGTTAAAATAGTGTGAAGTCATTTTCAAAAACCTGATGTTAGTAAGTCTATAAACTAAGTCAGCAATATACCCTCAATATGTATGAGATGTTGTTGTTGTTATCATTGTTATGTTGTCTAAAGCGAGAAAAACAGCATTCAGTTGAGGGACTGGGGTCATTTAGTAAAGGAAGTGTCATCTTTGCCAGTTGATACTACTTTTTTACTTTCTTGCTTAGCTACAGCCAAACTCTTACCTGCCTGTGAAACACATCAGACAAGCTGGAATTAGTAGCCCAGAAGGGCCTGACTCCTTTCTATTGAAGAAAAAAAAAAATTGTAATCTGAGTTTCCAGACCCTTCATTAGAAAAGTGGCTGTGGACATGTTTAGTTTTGTTCATTTGTTTAAGATGAAACTTCCTAAAACTAAATATTTAAATTATATTTCATATTATTTCTGCTCCTCATATTTCCTGTGCTGAATTAGATAACCCTGTTCCTTACATCATTTGAAAATGCTTGTGTCTTAATATACAAATGAGGCACTAGGAAGAAGTCCCAAGTATCTTTGAATTTTGAAAATTTAGTTTTCTTTATGCACTTTTTCTCCCCCTTTTTTAACAGAAAACACTATTTCTCATGATTTAGGAGTAAGAAATATACAGCATTTGAGGTTTAGAGTAGAAGCTTGTGCAAGATGCTTATATCTCCCAAAAGAAGTGAGACTGCAATGCATTCAAATGTAGGACTATTTTATAGCATAAATGCCTTTTACTGATTTGGCTGTTTCCAAACCGTCTTTTGAGCCCTACCCTGTTGGGACAGCAACTCTAAGCAGGTTGTGATACTGTTATGTTCCTGAGCATAAATTACTCAAAACAGCAATATTTATTTTCCAATATCAAAATACTTATAAATTTAGAGCAAACTTGGTTTTACATGGATTTGACATGGGAGAGATGTCACAAATGCTAATCAACTCAGCTGTCAAATACATGACATTTGTGGAAGGTTTTCACAGAGTTTGGAGACAAATATCGATTTTTTTTTTTTTTTTTCCATGCAGTATAATCAATATAAGGGTGTTGTGAATTTTTCAGATCAGCAAAAATGAGAGATTTCTTCAGTGACTACTCAGTGGTCTTTGGTACCATCATGACCGTTTATGCTCACCTGTTCCTCCCCCTCAGCCTCAAAGACTGTGAGTTCAGGTGAAACACTGCTCTGCAGGTAGTCAGTGGTAACACTTGGTATAGATTAGTATTAAAACCATTAAGGAATGAGCTGCATTTTTAACAAGCAGCTTGTTGCATGTTCTTTTGAGGTTTCAGAAGCACCATCCCATTTGCAGTCCTCTGACACCACCCACACAACGCTTCACTAACTCATTTCTCTTAGCCTTTGCTTTGCACATCATCACTCCTGAAAAGAGTTTTGTATGTCTGCCAAAGCCCATTAACCAACACACAAGAAGGCCAGAAAATAAGCAAATGGTTGTTAAATAATGAAGAAAATAGGATGATGGTCTGCAGTGGGATAGAAACAAATACTTCTGGACTGCACATCTCGGAGATAGCAGGATGTCATTCTCTGATGTTTAAAGTAAAAGTAAGTTATGTAGCAGTGTTCATCCCTGTGTTCTGACACTGTTTTGCATGAGGACATTTTGATGGAAACATTGGTGGGAATTACAATATTCTTATAGTTACAGTTAGAAAATGGTTCAAGCGTATTTTCAAAATACAAACACATGAACACACCATTGCTGATTTTAAAAGAATCTAATTATTTTTTGCCTTGAAAGCTCTAAATGTGTTTTTTATTTCCTAGATTTCAGCAGTGGCTTTGGCATGCATTTTGTGTTATTAGACACGGTTGTGGTTCCTGATGATTAGGCTGTTTAATGCCTGTATTCATTATCTCTGTTGATTTGCACTTGACTAGCTATGTGCAAAAATGAGTTATCTGCTGCTGCAAAAGGAGCCATAAACAACATTATTGTGAGGCATAGGATTAATAGATTTGGCATATAACCTTTCTCCTAAAGAAATAATTTTTCTTCCATAGAAACTTCTTTAAACTCCACTTGACAATGAAGTTTTATATTACCACTCTTGGAGCTTCATCTACTGTTTTTCTCCTATTTTGCATACCATGTTGACATTCAGATTAATTCTACTAATTTCTTCTTGCATCCTTAAAACAAGCCACTTAGATCTGTTAAACTGCAGCTAAAATATGTATTCAAAACCGTTAACAATACCAGAACAGACCACCCCTTTTAATTATCACTCTTGAATGTCTTAAGCCTTAGATTCCTCCTTGCATTCCTAATTTAACTGCCGTTTCATTATTCATCTTCTTGAAAACAGGCATAGTTAAGCTGGGAGAGCTGGAAGACTTTAAGGTCTAACAATGAAAGGAAGCATTTAGGAAATCTCTGATTTTCCTTGTGTCTTTTGCTTGCTTAATTTTCATTTCTGCATTTTCTTCATTTGCACTAACTGCTAATGATTCCATGAAGTCATCTGGAAATTAAATCCTAATTCATTTGAAACTGCCTTCCTAGGTTAAATGATAGATCTCTAGCACACTAAATATCCTTCTCTATTTTATCTCTTTGTAGGGATGTATAGTCTGCATTTGAGACTTGTTTTATTTTTTTCAGAATTATTCCCTGGGCATTTACAATTCTTAATATTGCCCTTTTAGATCTTTTTTGCCCAAACATCTTTTTTCCCTCACCATCTTTCTTAAAAATGTAGTCTGGTAACTCTCTTGAAAAGTAATGTAACTTTATAGTCGGATAAAACACATTCCAACAAATGTAATAGGCATCACTTCGGTTGTATCTATTGCTAGGGACCTCTAGTCTTTCAGTTTAATGATCAACTAAGTTAAAGGTTTGAAACCATTATTTGATAATATTCCTATCATGATACCCTCTAACATTCCTTTTATTTATAAAATCAGGTTTGGGGCTCTTCTGGTGAACATCTCAGCTCACACTTAGTATTCCTCTCTCATTTCTCCCGTTAAATTGGAGTCTTTCACAGTATACAATTTTTCTTCTTTTCCCAAATACATGTAAGAGCTGACAGCCTCACCACAATAGCTGTGCCCTCATACTTAGGCTGTGATTGGCACTGTCTGCTCTCTGTTCTGCTGTAAGTCACATTATCTCTTGCCATTAACTCTCCCAACATACAAAGCTTAATTTTTTTTTTTCAGTAAACTTATATCAGCTGAGAGTCAAGTTAAGATGGACATAGCAGATGCCAGCACAGCAGAGGACTGCTAAATTCACTCTTTATGCTTCTTGCTGTTATCTTTTCCCATTTGTTATCTATTGTTGCAGGTTTCTGCTGAATTGCACAGTTCTTCCTGCACTCATTTCTGGATTACAGACTGCCTCCAAGAAAAAGAGGAGCAATGTTCTACATCATTTCCTCTTCACTCTCAAGCTCTGGAGAGAGCTTATTTCAGGCTTGTTTTCCATGCTTTTCATACTACTTGTAGCACCAGCATCAAGCTACTGAGCTCTCTAAACCTCTTTTCTCCATTTCTGCTTTTAAATACTGACCATCTCTTGTACATCACTTCTCTCTTAACTTCTACATCTTGAGAAATGCTTCTTGCAAAAAGCATCAACTTTGTACTTATTCACTATAATGTGTAATTTTGACTCATTAGCAGTTTTGTTTCAGAATCAACTTTTTTGTTATAGAAACAGTCATGTATGTGCCCTGCTTATTGAAGGCACTTGTTTTATTGTAACAACAAAAGCCCATTGCAGCAGCCTCATTTAAACAGGTCTGGTTTTATTTCATTAGTAATTAATTTGAACTAAAATTCTAACACAGAATGGGGAAGGGGCGGGGGGGGGTCCTAAATCATTAAAGACCTACAAGAAAACTTACATTCCTTGGCACATAGTTCTTGAGCTCTGCAAAAATCAAAATTTTTAAGGATATGCTAAAAATAAGCATCCATATCTTAGGGGTTGCATTCTGTTGTTGTTCTGTGTTTCCGCCATTTTTTTCTTTCATTAAGGAAGGAGCTGAGTTCTTGCAGAACTAGAATTACTAAACTGTAGCTCACAAAGCAAATCATGAGAATAGAGAAAGGGCTAAGAGAAGCAAGACCCCTCCTTTATTTTTGGATGACAGCTGCTGTTGCACACAAAGAAAGCCCCACCTGTAAATTAGAACTGTTGAATGTCAGTGAAGAGAGAGGGACTGTAGCTAGAGCTTCCCCTGCATAGGGAGCCTCAGTCCAAATTTACTGTGCCCTCTTGACCTTGCAGTACTGGCTCTACTGCTCCAGAATTTGGCTCTGTTGATAAATTCTATGAGCACAGGGGACTCTCAGAAGAAATGTAAACACACTCAAGTCACAATGAGGACACAAGGAAAACAGTCAACCACCTATGGCAGTTTCTTAGTGACACTTACTCAGAATATCTGTGTGGAATAATATCCTTGGGCATTTTCAATTACATTCAAAGGAATTTGGATCAGGCTCTCTAATTAGAGCTGAGGTTTAAGGTATTCCAGTAATTATTTTGCCTTCTTTGTATCCAACAGTCTTTTAGATCTAATCTGTCCCTTACACTACAAGAATTTTCCAGGAAGGTGGGAAAGGGTGGAAAAGATACCATACTTACTGTGTGTGTTTTTTTAAACAGAGATTTCCATGGATGAGTGCTCCCATTCAAGTTGGATTAGTTGGCTTCTGGTGAGTGATTTCCTTGAATCACATCTGCTATTTTAAAATGTACCTGTAAGGTTTTTCTGAAGGAGGAAGTGGAAATATTTGTATTTAAAGCAAAAGCCTATGCAGATTAGGGCTAGAAACCACAGAAATTAATTGTTCCTCAACTGAACTGAGAAGTTGATGAGACCAGAGCAGCTACTTATAACTGATAATGATATAAAAAAAGCAAGCATTTAGTAATGAAGAATCTGCCAGAAGAAGAGTAGGGACAGAGGAGAAAGGGAGTGGCCAAAAAAAGACACTGAGCAACTTAATTTAAAGGGTGCTTTAGCTGTTCTCTCCATCACTAATAACTGGAATCTAATCCTGTAGTTTTCATGATTTCTTGAAGCAGATTTCATTAAGGGCTTGAATCTCTCTAGCATTTTAAGTTGTCCTCTGCACCTGTGTAAAGTGCTGTGAAAGGACATTGAACAAGAGTTTTATATACATTTGTAAGCATAGTATTGATGCATTTTCTACTGGATAGTAGGTAAGTGAATCCATAAGGTATTACACAGTGAAACATAAAGGTTACCCAACACTTCCTACCTTTCTTAAAAAAAAATAAAGAAAATGAATAAAAAAAATAAAGCAAATTAGGTAGAAAGCTTATCATCATGCTTAGGGGTTTAGATTTTTCTTTTAGTATCCTAAACATTGTGAATTTTTTAATCTTCTCTAGTCTTGTCTTTGCAACACCCTTGTGCTGTGCCCTGTTTCCTCAAAAAAGGTATGTAGTCCTTGTTTTTTTTTCTTATTTTAATATTAACACTTCCAGATGCATGCAAGGTACTGCAGAAAGACACACAAATAATGCCTCCTCAAGCATACAGTCTCACTCCCACATAACAAATGTGACAAGCATGAGAAAATTCAGCAAAGTAATAACTATATTATTTGTCAGCAATACATCATAGCTGAATTGGACTTGTTTGTTCATAAATGCCTAGCAGCTTCAGAGATGCATTTATAGAGGGGTAGTGAGCAAGAAGACAGGCTTGGGGAATAGTTTATACAGCCCATTTCAGACTGAAAAGGTTGGGAGTTGCAGCATCAGAAAAAGAATTTGAATTTGATAAGATAGGAATCACAGCAGTGATTTGTAAAAAGGCTAACATAGCCCAGGCAACACAGTGCTGTCCAGTGAAATCATGATATTTAAATGCAATCAGATCCCATTTAATTTTCAATGGAAAACTCCTGCTGGTTCGAGAGGGCAGCACTTGAGCATACATGCTTATTTGTAACCTAATTAACTTTACCCCAGTAAGAGTTTTTCATCAATGCAGCACTATCTCAGGGAGTGCAAGTTGTCACAGGAATAGTATTCTTTATACCTTAAAGCCTTAATGAAGCTTGGATGAGTTATCCACAATTAAAGTTAGTTCAAACTGCACTATGTAGTGTAAATGAGGGTCTCAATGAACCTGTCCCTCTTATGTTACTAGTAGTTGCTAAAATTAAGTACAAGATGCAAAATGCAACCCAGAAGATGCAAGTTGGAAGCAAATCAGCTAAGACTAGGCAAGTGGCAATTTTGATGCAATTCCTGATTTTAACCAGGTGTTCATCTTCATGAAGACTACATGTGCCTTACTAAGTTTTATAAGAAAATTAGATTTCAACTTGTGTTTAGGAAATTGCAGCTGTCTACATGATCTGTCAGCCAAATTCACTTTTCTGGGAGAGGAGTCTTATAAAATAAATCTTTTATTCAGTTGAATAAAGTCATGCAGTAAGTTAAATAAGCATATACACTGTTTTAAGAAAACAAACTTTTAGAAAGGGAAGCTACTATTGCCAGAATGACCTTAAGTAGCTCATGACAGTAGTAGTTCAGCTGTTTGAATCAGTAGAACATCCTGCTGTCATTTGAGAGATCATTCACCCCAACCTGTGAGCATGACTTGCTCACAAATAAGAAAAAAACCACAAGCCCACACACTAAGTTGAACCAGATGCATCATCTTTCTTAGCTTAGAGTCAAGTGCTTGTTATATATAACAATGTTAACTGTTTCTTTTGCTTAGTTCCATGGCTGTAGCACGCTTGGAGCCAGAACTGCAAGCCAAGATCCGAGAGAACAGCCCTGAATTAGAACGTGTATACTTTAATAAAGGATTATAATTCAAGGAAGGCAGAATATCTTTCACAGATGATCCTGTGAACTGAGTTATGTGCCAATATAGTTGAAGAGAACTCACCTAACCTGTGCTTTTGTTAAAAAACTTCGATCATGCACATTATTTTAAAGACCTTTCCTTGTTTTAGTGTTTGTTACAAACCTCATTTGTCCACTTTGGTTTTGATTAAAAAGTTTAACCATACATATACAAATGTTTACATAAGCTCTCAAGCAGCTATGATAATAAAAAACAAGCGCACAAAGGAAAACAGATGCTATTATATTGGATTTGCCACCTGTTCCAATAATAGTGGGGCAGAGATCTCTTTGATAGAGTCATAGAGCAACTGAACGAAGTTGCCACCCTCTGCCAGCAGGACGGGTAGCTGAACGTGATAAAAGGTTGTGCAGAAAGGGCTTTTTACCAGGTGGTTGATTTGGTTGGAGGTTTTCCCTGTTGGCACAGAACCGTTTCTTTAAGGTAGATGTTGGAGGAGCCTGGAGCTTCTGCACGGTGTGGTACTGTTCAGCAATACAAGCTGCTTTCTTCCTCAGGTCTAATTTTACCAGCATCATGTTGTTCTGCAGTTCTGCCAGCGTTTGGTCCTGAGAAGACATGATATTACTTAGGTCTACCTGCTGGTTTTGGCAAAGTGCCTTAGTCTCAATCCCCTGCAAACCCCAACAAGACAGACATGTTACCTGTCTGGCCAGAATGTCATCACAAGTACAGAGGGCCTCTCGGAGCTTCCCTGCACTCGTACTGTGGCAGCACGCCCTCTCTGCAGACTGGAGAGACTCCCCAAGTTTCTGCAGCTCTGACCGCAGCAATCTGACATTCTATAGGAAGGAGAGATTTAACATAACATTTAGCTTTGAGGAGATCTTGGTGAGATTTAGTGGTACCACTGGTAGCAGTACCTTCCAAACATCTGATAAAGATCTGTTTTGAGCAGATCACTTGCCTTTAACCATTCTTTTAAAAACATGCAGTCAACAGCTACAAATACTCTCAACTACTCTCCTCTGTAAGAGTTCCTTTCCATAACACAATAGTGAATTTACCTTTTGTCCTTCTTCCAGCTTCTTGTCTACATCCATCGTAATGGGTTTGGCAGAGGGAGGTGGCTCCACTAACTTCTGGTATTTGCGCAGCTCTGGGAACAGACAAAAGCAGCAAGCTACAGTACATTCATAAGGCTTAATTTTTTCCTCAAGTTCATTCAGCCCTTTGAGAAAAGATGCCACAGGCAAACTGAGCAAGGCTTTGGATTTGTGCAGACATGGCTCTCATCTTCCTTCAGTTAAGCAAAGGGACTTTCTAGGTTCCGTGATTGTCAGGTAAACAAGGACAATTTCATCCTGCACACTATTCCTGTTTTCTCTCGCAACTCAAAAGAGTGGTTTCAGGATGTCCAAATCTAATGCAAAATACTGTACTCTCTAACCTTCTGCAGGAGACCTCAAACATTGTTCAGAGCCAGTGCAGCACCCACTTCAGTACCTGCTGTTGCTGTATTCAACTCCATCTGACATTGCTCTAGTTTGGCTTTAGTTTCAAGCAGTTCCTGTTGCAGAGTGCCTGAGGCAGCCACTCGCTTTGATCTGCGCAGGCCTTGCTCCAAGTCCATTGGCTTAGTATGCAGGTTCTCCAATTTTTGTTTTTCCTCCTGCAGAGTAGCCTGGAGCTCCTCTATCTTCTCATCACGAACCTGAGAAAGCAAATTTGTTTATAAGGAGCAAAGATTTCTTAACACAGCTTTTGCTCTCTGAAACTTCAGTAACTTTGTGTCCATTTCTTCCAGGAGATTTTCTTAAATCATGCACTTTACCCACTAGTCCTAGCACTTAGCGTCCTTAAGTGGCAACAGTGAAACCATATCCTGAGCCTATTTTTTTCTCCAGCCTTTCTCACAAAAGATTTTAGAGATTTGGCATCTTCAGAGGCCATTCACTGAACTTGTGTTAACCTGCAGTTTGTAAAGCAGGTTACTACAGTGTCAAGAGGTGAAGAATAGTTTATGATGAACAAATAGAGGAATTGGAATGGGGATACTTTAGCTTGAAAACTAAGAGATGAAAAAAGGAAAGCCTGGTGAACTGCATAAAGCAGTAGCTAAGAACTGTGGATCAAGCTATCAAGGAATACTACAAGCATACAGAAGCAAAACTTTTGCTCTCAGTTCACACAGTAATCAGCTTCCTGGATTCAAACATCTTGCCTCCCTTCCCAAACTTACTATGACTTCCTGATGTCATTCCATTGCCCTGAACAAACCTGGATCTCCTCTTGGTAATAGTCAGTAAGTGCCTCCTTCAGGTTGTTCAATTTATCTTCATACAGTTCCTCTAGCAGCTCCTTCTGGGCATCCACATGTTGGCTACAGAGAGAACAAATAACTACAGGCATCAGATCTGGTTGCTTTTGGTCTCCCCTCTGTCACAGTTCACCTGATTCTGAGGGTGGTGATAATAAGCTGTACCTGCACCACTGCTCTTTCTGTTGCATGTGCTCCAGCATCTCATTGCAGATCTCTTCACGGAGGCGCATTTCTAGTTGCAGCTTCTCCTGCCGCTCTTGCACCAGCAGCTCTCGTGCAGCGTCCACTATACGCAACAAGTCCTGCAGTAAGGACACAAACTGTTTTGCCCACACTGCACAACAAAAATAAAGCCTTGGGGGGGGGAGGAACTTATTGATCTTGGACCCCCAGACTGAGAGAATCTAGGTTTGAGGTGCTTTCAGTCACTTGTAGGAGAAGCTGCAGCCTTGCTCTGAATTCCTCTCCAGCGAGACTGCCTAAACTCTGCACTCCAGGTGAAACTGTCTCTAGAACAGTTTCTTTTCCTGCACTGCTGAGGACTGAACTGACTTTTGCCACCTTTGCACATTGCAACTCAAGTCTATTAATCTTTCAACTTCCATTTCTTAATCTAATCTCCATCTCCTCCATCTCTTAATCTTTCAGCAAAGCCAGCTGCCCATGCCAAGTATCTAGAAAAGTTGCTTTTCTCCTTAAAGACATCTGTTTTGCTTTCTGATCTCTAGATTTCCCTTGCGTAGCAGAGAGCATGGTCTGCAACTGAGCTCTTACTGTCCCTATTCTACAGATGGCAAAGTGCTTCCAAATTAAGCCTGTGCTTCAGGTTTTGACCAACTGTTGAATGTTTTCATGGATTCCCAATTTCTTGGTCTAAGGTTCCCACATCCTTCTGGGGTTCTCCATATGTCTATTTTTGCTGAACTCCAAAGGATGTAAAACATACCACTACCCACCTCCTTCTCATACATGGTTATCTCCGTTTCATCCTCACTGTCATCTTCTGATTCCACTTCTTTTGCCATCACCTCTGGCCCCTGGCTGGTTCGCCTGCTGTGCTCTTTGATAATTGATTGTATGGATGGAAGTCCTACCTTTGTGGGAGGTGCCTGAACAAGCTGAAGGAAAAAGGCTGCCATTACTTCAAGTACACAAAATCTGCAAGTCATGCAGTCCTGAATTGTGGTGCTTTTCTGCAGTTTGTCAAGCCTGTAAGTTTAGAGGAACTTGGAAATACTGAAGAGGCAATAATTCACTGAAGAAGCAGGGGAGGGCTTGCAAGCATTGCCTCCCTCCCTTGCGATGGAAAGGGCCCCATTCCCACAGAAGCAAGTAGTATCCCAAGCATTCCGTCATCCTGAGATGTACAACTCACCTGACTGGCAATGGCTGAAAACTTGGCTACATACAAAGTCTCATCATACGTAGATGCACACTGGTTAATGTTGACAATCATGCAAGAGCGTCCACGTCCAGTGAAGAAACCCTGGAACACCCGGGTTAGCTTGCTATCCCGGAAGGGAACCACAGTCTGCTTCAGTCTATGGGGAGAGACAAGAGTGAGCCTGTGGAAAAGCGCAACAGCTTCCCACACATCCTCACATGATGTCTTGGATACTTACTTGGACTGCTGGTTCTGGCGGAGGGCAGCAATGCAGCGGCCCAGTGTGTGCAGGGAGGTGTTGATGTTATTTGCCTCTTTCATTCGGTCCCCACTTTTCTGGTCCTTGCAGCGCTCTGACCCCGCAAGGTCACACAGTGATAGCCTGAAGAAGAGGCAGGAGATAATATGACTCTCAGGGTTTGGCCTGTCCTACCCAGGTTTAGAAGTCAGACATCCTGTGATTATCTTATCCTGCTCACTCTCTTCCACTTTCTTTAGAGTGCAGGAGCACCTTTGCAGTACAGATCTTACCATGCAGCAGTAGCTTATCTAAATTGCAGGGGCTCCACCAGGTGATAGTATAATAGCTTAGTAATAGCTTAGTGGTGCCAAGTTTGAAGAGCATCTGTCAGTCTTCAGGACAGAGTCTTTCCAGGTACTGGGTCGACTCATTTCCAGATAACTACATCCCAAGAACAGGCACCAGCCGCAATCAAACCAGTTCCAGTACAAGAACAAAGTTACCCACATTCACCCTTATTGAGGGAGCCTAAAAACTACCAAGTTGTACTTGGCAGCACTCCTCAAACTCCTTGCCACTGTCAATTCCAGGACTTAAAATGGGAACATTTGCTCCTTACAGTCACTTTTAACTAGACCCACCGCAGTCCTAAAGGGCATGAAACTCACTCGCTGATTTTGGGAACAACTTCACTGCCACCTCCTTGCAAGTGCAGAATCCGAATAGAGAAGATACTGTGACTGTAAGAAGAAAGACACAGATATTTTAAAATGGAAACCTGGCCTGTAAAAGCTCCTCAGAATTGTATGAGTGAGTCTAAACACACTGTCCCCTCCCCCCAGACCTGCGACTGGAGTTCTGGTTCATGTGGGTACTAGCAAAACTCTGTTTTTTCCGACCCAGTTTCAGGAGCTTCCAGGCTTCATCAGCATCACGGACATTGATCCAATTTAGATCTAGAAAAGCAGACATGTATTAGGCAAGTCAGTAAGGAGACTAGCAGAGAAATAGTTATCTCAGTCCCAACTTCACTGCTTCATTTGCTTGGCATTAAAAACCTCATTTCACCCTACCTAGACAACAGAAATCTAAGGGGTCACAGCACATGCTCCCCAACACATTCCTGCTAAGCCACCAACTCAGACCATGGCATCCCCCAAGTGCGATCCACCCAGGCCCACCTCTAGCATCTAAATCGAAATATTTTTCGGGCAAATGTACCTTTCACATAGGGATTGCCAGTCTGGTCTTCACAGAGCCGCAACGTCTGCCTCTTGCGGTTCTGGCCCGGTGGAGTTGGTTCTAACAAGTCATAGATTAGCTCATTGTAAATCTCAAAGAAGGAGACCCAGATGGAGAACTGCACATCTGCTGTGGTAGCGAGTGAAATACGATCCAGGTCAGCCCAGCGAGGACCCAGTTCTGGGAAAGAGTAAGAGGAAAATGCAGGATTGCTCCTTTCACAACAAGTCTAACCTGAGTGGCTTAACTAGAGGCTGAGGTATCTTTGCTCAGCAGGAAAACTACCCCAGGCTCAAATCTATTCTATACTCCCCCACACGAACCCAGGCATCCTGTAATGCCTATACCCAGGCAGTCATGCTAAGCTTGCCTTTAGTAGCATCGTCCTTGCTGTATAATGACTTCCTATATGCCTGATCTCCACTATAGAAGTACAGGCTACCATAAACAAAAGCCCTTCCTGGACTAAATTATAGTCCTGGTTACCTTGATGACTCTTCTTCTGGACATCCAAAGAGCTAGTAGCCCCTAGGTTTAACAGTCTGGATACAAGTGCTCAATGCAGCCTGCTTTCCACCTATCCCTGTAGCATGATGCTCAGCTGCTCAATAAGCTTATCTATAAATGAGTCAAGTTTCAACTAATTTTTCACTTCACAAGGCTTTCTTATTAAACCATCGTCAGCGCTTCCTTTACGAATAACATATACATAGTTCTTCAGCACATCCTCATCTTTCCCCTACAAAAATTCTTGAGAATGCAGAACCTTCACTTCCTTACACACCAAATAAACATTCCTTTCCCCAGCCCCCAGTTAAAAGCAGCAGTACAAGGATAGGCTGCCACCTGTACCTTCTGTCTGGCTGAGGTCTGAATGGCTGGTAAATTGGCTAGACGAAGAGAGGCCAGCAACTCCACTGTCGAAACTGCCACTTGTGGTGACTTGAAGCTGGGATTCAGCACTATGACTCCTCTTCAGTGGTGTTAATAGCTCTTCCTGGAAGAAGTGAAGACCATAAGTCTGCAGTATTAGCACCATCACTTTCCTGGTAACATAAGTGAGCTGGAAGGAGCATGCTCACCTCCCACAGGCCCCCCCGCAGCAAGGTCTGTTTCTTGGTCTCTTCCTGCCGAGCCTGCCTGCTGTCCAGCCACATCACCTCGCTGGAGAGTGAAGGTTTCAAATCCATGGCTTGATACAGTTGGTCCCCCACACTATTGAAGATGACTGCTAAGGCCCGAGGCAGAATCCCACCATCTTTGATGGTACCTGAAGCAGTAGCAACCACAGCAGCCTGAGGACTCAGCACACATACACAAGCAGACAACTCCCTTAACATGCCATTAACATCTAGTACTCTTCTTACCCTGAATAGTGTGAGTCTTCCCTGAATTGGTAATGCCATAGGTGTAAACCAGCCAGTTCTGTCCATTCAGTACATCCTTTACCACCTGCTTCATTGTAGCATCAAAGAACAACTTCTGCCCCACATCTGGCCCAAAGATCTGCAAACAAGACAAGGAAAATACCTAGATCTTTTATGACTGCCACTTTTTCAAGTGATACCACACACTTACACTGTCTCTTCCGCTTCCCCCATACCATGAACATAAACCCAGCAATCACTCCAGGCTAAGTGGTTAAAAAAGCGAGCAGATCACTTCATGAGCAAAAAGTTTGCCATTTGCTGCCAGAAAAAGGCAGCAGAAGGTTGCACAAGAGAACAGCATAACCCACACTGGTATCACTAATCATTAACAACTCAGCTTTTCTATCTGTAATGGCAGTTTAGGCTCAGAAGAATTCCAGGGAGATTGTTTGCCCCAGCTACCTACCTGGGTGAAAGTGAACCTATGCACTGCTTGTCCCACCCCACGTTCAGTGTTCTTCATGGCAAAAGAGTCCTTGGGGGCTTTTAGAAGCAGGGTCTCTGAGTTTTCAATGCAGACACAGCCCTGAAAGACCAGTTAAATACCATCACCTCAATGGCTTGCAAGAGGCCACAGCACAGACAAAGGACAGCTCCTCCAACAAGCTCTCAGTCTGATTAGTTCAGTGTCTTACCTGATCTTCCCCCTTTTCCAGCTCTGTAGACTGCAGAGGCCGAACTCTGAGATACACTTTTACTTTCCCATTACTGTCTTCAGCCACAGCCTGCAAAGTCAGCACAGGTTAGATGCATTAGCCAGAGAGGCCATAAGACCACTGTACATCAGGCTCAGAATCCTAACGGGAACCACAGCACAGATCACATGTTTACCCTGACCTGGTGCTCAGTAATCTCTAGAGCTCCAGCAACATCAGAAAACTTGCACAGTAAATGTTGGGGTGCCTCAAAATACCAAAGCATCTAGTGAATCAGACCAACAGCCTGAAGACCTGACACCAAAACCAAACAGTCAAGCATCATACCAAGAGGCACTTCTGGCTGTGGCCTTCAGAGTACCTTGCTCACAACAGAGGACACCCCCAAGGGAGGGTGAGGCAGGGGGAGGAGAACAGACCTTCTCTGAAGGCAAGGTTTTGTTCTGCCCAAGGGCCAGTCATAAGCCAAGACACCATCCTGTGTGTGGGAAAAGAGCTCCAGCCTCACCTGCTGAGAGCCCCCAAGGTCTGGAGAGATAGCAGAGAACTCAGACAGCAGGTCCTTGCGCACATCAGCCCCAAACCCCGTTGCAGTGGATTCAAGAACAGGGGAGGCTGCAGGTTCATCATCAGAGAACAGCCCTGGGGACAGGAGCACCTGGGCCATGGTGTCTCTCAGCACTGCTGGAGAAGGAGGGGCACAGTGAGAAGGGGGGCAACGCTGCAGCAGCCTCCAGGAGGTTTTGCTCTCTGCAAACACCCTCCACGCACACCCCATCACACAACCCCCACCCCGTACACCCCCTGCACACACAGCCCCCACCACAAGGCTTCACTGTAACACACACGACAACCAGCACATGGGGCCCTCCTGCACACACAGAGCCCACCACACGG
>VZSV01000015.1:5066522-5092773 GCA_013398735.1 Nothocercus julius
CATCCCCACCACCCACCTCACGAGGCAGGGCCCCCTCCACAGCCACCTACAGCCCCACGAGGCCACCGACCCAGCACCCACCTCACGCCCCCCTCACCTCGTCTCCGCGCGGCGCGGCCTGCGAGGGGTTTCAAACCTCGCCGCACCGCCCGTTCCACCAATGGGAGCCCGAGTCTGCGCGACCGCCAATCAGCGCCCGCCGTGAAGCCGCCGAGGGCGGGGCCGGCGTGCTGGGCGGTGGCCGTGCGCATCTCCCGGCGGGCTTTGCGCGGCGCTCCGCCCTGCCCGTTTCGGGTCGGGCGGGGAAGATGGCGGCGGGGACGGGCAGTGAGTGCGGGGCTCTGTCGTGAGGGGAGCGCGAGAAGCGACGGGAGAGCGGCAGCCCATGACGGCGGAGCCGGAGCAGGGAGCGGGAGGGCGGAAGGGAAATGGCCCGAGGTGCCGTTAAGTGCTTCTGAGGGGGCGGGGCCAACGACGGTGGGAGCCGTGAGGGGCGGGGCTAACGGTCGCTGGGAGGGCGGGGTCATGGCTAGGGAGGCGGGGCCATGTCTGAAGAGGGCGGGGCGAGGCTGCCCGTGCTGAACACAGCAATGCGCCTCCCTGGCACTCGCCCTTCTCCCCGCAGAGCACAAGCTGCTGAGCGCCGGCCCCACGGAGCCCTGGTCCATCCGCGAGAAGCTCTGCCTGGCCTCGTCCGTAATGCGCAGCGGCGACCAGAACTGGTGAGGGGCTCAGCACGGTACTGGCACAAAGGCGCGGGGCCCTGGAGTGCGAAGCAGCGATAGGTGCTGCATGGGCATGTTGCATTTCCCGCCGCGGCTGACTGTGCCTCGGCTGGTCGCGTTGCGCTTTCTGTGCGCTTTCTGTTCAGCCAAACGTGGAGGCATGAGACAGCCACCTTGAAAGGCTTTGTTGTTTTCTAGCTACTGGATAAAAACAGAAGTTTGTGAATTAGAACAATGAAAGAGTAATATGCTTATAAATCAGGTAAGGTGAGCTGCGGTCAAGAAATACATTCAATAACATGTTCCTGATCATCACTTCAAGGCTCATAGTTGTGTTTTGCTGCCCCTTTCCCTCGCCAAAGTAAAGATTTCATTGTGGAAATGTAAAAGTGTCATCAGAAGCTAGAAACTTACTTTTCAAAGCAAGGGGTGGGAGGATGTTTGAAAGTAGGCAAATGTTTTGGAGTCCTAAAACTCCTTGAATAATTCTTGTGTGAAAGTCTTGTGTGAAAACTCCACTTCCAATTGCTTGGGAAATTCCCGAGCAAAACTTCATCTAGCCAAGTTTGCTGTGGTTATGGGAACTGTTCAGAGTGATGGATATCAAGACAGATCAGTACTTTTCACTGTATTTTGGTTGCTGTAGAAAGGAGGTTGACAGTGGCTTGCTATTTCTCTTCTGTAGGGTCTCAGTGAGCAGAGCTATCAAACCTTTTGCAGAGCCAGGCCGCCCACCTGACTGGTTTTCCCAAAAGGTAAGGAATTGGCTTTTGAATCTTGCAAAAAATGAGTTCTCCATTGGTATATGACAGCGATATAAGGAACTTATTTTGGTTTGATTTTTGGTTAAAAAGTAGGAAAAATGGAATGAATACTTTTAATCAATTTTATTTTTAAATCAGATTAAATGCCTTTTATGAAGTTAAACTTGAGCTTATGGTAAAAGTTGGGAAGGGTTCATAAAAAGTCAAGAAAGATGATCAAAAGCATCTTTGCAAAAGCGTAAGAGACCGCTAATTAAGCCAGAGCCCTTCAGTATGAAAGGTGATTAACAGGAGGTATGAGAGATGTCTATAACATCAGAAATGGTGTGCTGAGGATGAATAAGGATTAATTGTTCACTGTCTCATCCAATACAAGAGTTAGAGGATATTAAATAAAACTAACAAGAGGCACGTTCTAAGGAAACCCACATGGCACATAATTAAGTTGTGAAATTCCTTGCCACTGGCATTTGTGGTTGTCCTTGTATTGTAACATACTTTGATGCGTCTGTTGGAGCAGGCACCAAAGAGTTTTTGTAGAAAAAGTGCTAGAAAGAGTTCCAAAGACTCAAGGAAGGAAAAGTCTTTTTCTTTTCTATTTTGCCTACTGTTTTCTTAGTTGTGAAAAGCTGTGAAACTAGGCCTGTTATAGTGCTGCCTTCTTCATTGAAACATTTTTGGTGCGTGTTCACACAGGGAAGCTTTACAGCTACAGCCCCTAAATGCAAGCCCCTGCTTGCTTGCTTTGTTTTGTAAATTGTTACTTGGGAATATCCCTTCTTCCTATTGTTTTTAAGGTCAGTTTTGGGCGTTGTTAGAGTAGGGAGGGAATATGGTTCCTCATGTTGAGGTACAGTAAACTGCAGTCACGGAGGAAACCATTGTTCAGTTTGTCAGATATGTTCAGAAAGTGTTAGGCCTCTGAAAAAGGAGGAGTAGGCTTGAAGGCTTTGTTGATGGCTCTTGCTGATGATGAGTGTTCGGTGTCATCTAACTAACTTTGTTTCTTCGTAGCATTGTGCCTCCCAGTATTCAGAGCTCTTGGAAACTACAGAGACCCCCAAGTGAGTGCTTGTCTTTAGCCTTTATTTTGCAGTGGTGTTTTTGGATATTTTTCTATCAGTGTTATCACTGCAGCTTTGTGGTGTCAGATACTTCTCGTTTTGAGTTTAAACATTTTGCATTGGGACTTAAGTTAAAAGCAGAATCTTTGAAAGAAGTATTTATGATAGTGGTGAGTAAGCTAGCAGTAGAGTTACCAAAAAAAAAAGGGCCTAGTAGAGTTACTGAGAAAAAGTAGATGTTTCATCTCAGATAACTCAAAAGTTGATTTGCAGGCTGAAAAACTGAAATGGGCTTATATTTTTAATCTTCTCAAGTCTTTAATACTGGGTGCACCTGCATTTTTGCCTCAAGTGTTTTGTTTTCCTTTTATTCTATAGGAGAAAACGTGGTGAAAAGGGAGAGGTTGTTGAAACTGTGGAAGATGTTATTGTGCGGAAACTGACTGCAGAACGAGTTGAAGAATTGAAGAAAATGATTAAAGAAACACAGGAGAAATACAGGTATTGGACAGAGACGTTAAGCTGTGATGAAGCTGAGGGTCACGTCTTGAAGAAACATCATAAGTGGGGAGATGCACGGGGTAAAAATATGTGGAACAGGAGCTGCTTAGGATTTGCTTTTCAGTGATCATGTAAGTAAGACGATTTTCTGATTACAGGCAGCTCAAGAAGGATGCAGAACTGATCCAGGCTGGACATATGGATAATAGACTGGAGGAGCTGTGCAATGAGATTATGATGTGGGTTATTTAATTATTCCCATATTACACTTCCTTCTTAGATTGTCATTCTCTAACTTTGTGCCTTGCAGACTTCTCTTGCTCAATACATTTAGGGTTGAAAGATCCCAGATAACTGGGAAGGTGTTTTGACTTCTGAGAATGGATTTGATTTGGATTGTGGGGAACCAATTTTATGGGGAGGATCTTTTTGAGTGTAGTAAAGAACTTTATTTTGTTCTTAGTAAATAGCTTGGTGGTGGCTTGCAACACCACTCTTGCTTCTGTATATTTTAGTAGTCATCTGGAAGACTTCCTGCAAAGTTTGTCCTTCTCTGATGGTCTCTGACTCAGTTTCCTTCCTCAGAGGAACTGAATCTGTCAGGGAAGTTCATTATTGTCTAGAGATTACAGGGCAGGGATTTGTAGGCTGATTGTGCAGGAATAAGTAAAGGGCAGCAGGATGCTCTGTGACAGTAGGCTCTGGTTGTATATACAGAAAGAAAAAAATGGAGGAGGAGGAGGCAGAATTGAAGAGGAAGGCTACAGATGCTGCTTATCAGGGTAAGCTGGAAATGTGCTTCCTTATTCTTCCTCACAGATAGATGCTGATGTTCTTAAGAACATTTGGGAGGTATTTAAGTCTTGTTAAGATCTGTTCGAGAGGAATTCCTTTACCCTAGGAGTAGCAAACAAAGTTTTTATTCTTGTTCTAGAACTGTATTTTTAACAGGGAAAAATGCAAAGACCTCTGAGAAGAGAACTCTGTTTAAAAAAAGAAAGTGTATAAGAGGAAGAAGTATTAGTAGGAAGCTCTTTATTAGAGTGTCAGGCTTTTCATCTCTTTAGTTTTCCTCTTGATCACTGTGTGATGATAATGTGAAGAGAGGTTTGTTTTGATTATTTAATCCATTTTATAGTTCTTGGGGCAATTCAGTGAACCAATATGCTAGTGGTAGAAGATGGAGAATACTTGGCTGCTGGGAAAATCTGAAATTAAAGTACATTAACCATTCCTAGTAGTACCTTGAGAACTGATCCTAGTGTGGTGCAGGAAATTCCCGTAATATAAATGTTTGTTTCCCTAGGGCCCTTTCAGACAAAGACAGAAGTAGCTCCCAGGGACTGTCACGGAATCTGACTTTTCCCCTCTTCTCTTCCAGCTCGCCAAGCCATAAAGAATCCACCCCGACGATTAACAGGTGTGATGGTTCGCTCCCCTGCGGGTTCCACCTCCCCAGGGGGGGACTATGCTCTGGGAGACCTGTCTCAACCTGCTGTGGATGAGGCCAGCCCTGGGGTAAGGATGCTTCCTGTGGCAAGAGGGAAAGACCAGGCTGGGACATGGGGCTGTGCATCTGTCATGGAGCAGGAGCCTGGGAGAAGCCCTTGCCTCGTTTTGCAGATTTTTCTCTACAGTAGTTCTGTAGTGTGGCTGGTGTACAGTGCTGTTCGAGATATGTGTCGTCTTCGATGTCTGTGATAATCAGGTGCTTGGATCAAAGGCTGTGTTAGGGGCATCAGCGGGTTGGCCAGGCAGCCTTCTTTGTGCCTGGAAAGTGGCAGTACAGGGCAGGGCAAGGATGAAAGCATTTGCCTGTTGTAGGTGTAGTGAGTGAATGGAGTAGTTGTCTGCGGTGTGCTGGATCAGTGCTCTTGGGGGAAGGAGCAAGTGGGTCTAGTCCATGTGGTGGAGTGTGGCTTTGAACAGTATGGTTTTTCTCTTTCTCAGGTCACTCCAGGGACATTGCCCAGCACCCCAGTTGCCACCTTCATTGGAATCCCTGACACCCCTCCAGGCTCTGCTCCCCTGGATGCCCCCATGACCCCAGTCACTGATGATTCACCCCAGAAAAAGATGCTAGGACAAAAAGCAACTCCGCCTCCTTCCCCTCTGCTCTCAGAGCTGCTGAAGAAGGGCAGTCTCCTGCCCACAAGCCCCAGGCTGGTATGGAGCTCTCTGCTCATATATGCAAGCACACAAACAATCTGGTCTAGACTCCCCCACTGAAAAGGGGGAGCTGCAAAGGCTTTGTAAAAATATATAGTATTTGCAAGAGTCCCAACAGAAGTGAAATCTGAGAGATGTAATGACTCTCGTGAGCCACAAAGGTGGGGCTGTTTCCCAGTGCTGCTGTGGGCGCAGGGCTGTAGTGGTTAGTCAGCATGTGGGACTGACTAGTTCCCCTTGGTCATAAGGAGTTGGAGTTGCAGACACTGCTAGAGAAGATCATTCTCTGTAGGAGGTCACGTTAGTATGCAGCATCCTGGTTAGTCCTCATGGAGGTGTTCTTGGTGCTTTCTCCTTTGGGCTCACAGTTCTTGTTTACATCTTGGCAGGAAGTTGAATTTTAATAATCAAGACGGGTCTTCACATAGGAATAGGGACTCCTTTAATAAAGTTTTTGACCAGTATTGAAGAGGGCTCAAACTTCTGCTAGTTTAGGTTGTAGACAGTTATTAACATCACTGTGATGACAGGTAATTTTGGCCCTGGCGTTACTGACTTTGGAATTAACAGAAGGGTGACCGTTGCCCTTCATTGTTCAGAGCCCCATCCAAAAGTAGCAGCCATCAGCCTGCCCACGGTATGGCTCCCTGTGTCAGTGCTTGTGAAATGAAACAGATGTATTGCTGCTGCTAGCTTTCCTTTTTTTTTTTTTTTTGGATAGTCAGATTTCGGGTCTTCTCTATTTGTTAGCTTATCTAAGGCTCCATGGGTTATACGTTTGCAGGATGCAATGTAAGGTTTGAGGGAGCGAGGAAAAGAGACTGACTGTGGAAGACTTCGGGGATTTTTTTTTTTATATTGACAGTGCTATTTTGCATCTGCTTCAAGGTCTATCATAGGTGTATTGTGTGACCTTGATTACTTTTGAAATTACTTTCCATCTTGGTGCTTCAGTTTAACTCACAAAAGCCGTAATTCCCTGACATCTGAGGGAGCAGAGGGACTAAATCTCTTGCTATTTGCAAAGAATTATAATATTCTTGAGCAGACGAACTGAAATAGAGCAAATTTGGCCTCACCTAAAAGGATTACACAGAAACTGTATTTTAGCAGAAGAAAAGCAGCTAGTTTCAAACCTGTGTTGTGCACTTGCATAAGAAGCCTCAGGCAGGGGCTAGATTGGACAAAAAGCACAGGGGAAATACTGAGACACCAAATGATGGACAGCTTTGCAGAAGTGCATATCTGGCAGAGAATCACCAAGAACTTCAGTTGTGTCCTCCTTTGGCAGGTTGGTGAGAACGAAATGGCAGTGGCTTCTGGTCACATGAACAGCTCAGGAGTCCTGCTGGAGGTAGGAAGCGTCCTTCCAGTGCTGCACAGTGCGGAAATGCAGTCGGCAGCTGGTGCTGTCCCTGCATCTCCTGCTGCTTCAGGTAATTTGCAGGGACTCTTCCTGTATTATTATCCCTTCATATTCCAGTTATGTGCCATAATTTCACAGACTGTTTTATAAATCCTAGTTAGAGATGAAGACATCTAGTCTGGCTGGTGTGGGGGCTTCTTTTGAGTTCTGTTGCAATTTCTGTATTGTTCCCTTCCCTCAACCCCTCTTTTTTTTTTGTAAGACAACTCTAATTTTTGCAGAAAAGGGGATATCTGGAAAGATGACTGGAACAGTCAGACTTGATTTGACCCTGGTCCATCCAGACTAGTTTCAGGTTTTAATACTGACAAATACCAGATATTTCAGCATAGAAAGGTTTTGTTGGAAGAAGGCTGGGAAAACCTGGGTCTAGGGTCTGATTCTAATTTTGTCAAACTGCAGCTCCCTGTGAAGCTGGAGGATCCACATATCTTAGCTCTTCTTTAGCTCAGAGGTGTGTTAAGGATTAGATGACAATGGACTGTGAGCTTTAAGATAAATTCCATACAGGGGGGTGGAAAGGACAGTGCAGGAGTCTTTACATTAAACCTTTCTAGGGACACATGCCTATGGTAGTTTCTTTTCAGCCCATGTTAACCAGTGGTTTAGTCTGCAAGCTGCTGATTTTATGCCATTCATGCATATTTAGTTCTGAGTGAATAAGCTCACTTTCCTTATCTACGTCTGTTCTTAAAGTCCTGCTAGATTGGTTGAAGTGGTAAAGTAAATTGAGACTGGAAGTTATGATTAAGATGAATGGCAGCCTTTGAGTTAAGAGGAAGTCTCCAGGAAAGATCTGCAAAGAGATCCCCTCTGCTCCCTTCTGGCTGTTGTGATAACTGTTTGTCCTGCCTTCCTCTGTGTGGCTCTCTTAGCACTGTTTTTGAGATTTCCCATATTTTTACTGGGATGAGCCTTTGGAAGGGCATCTTTCTGTATGTGTGGCTTAGCCTCTGCAGCCCTTACCTTGACCACAGTGTCCCATAGTTTGCATGATTCTCTCTGAAATTGCACACAGCAAGGAGTCGTGCGTTTTGGTGCGGGCTCTCTGTAAGCTTTGGGGACCACATGTAGGAACATCTTAGCATCCCCTGGTAGCGACCAGCCACATGGTGGCCCTGTGGACTTCAGTGGTGGCTGCTTCTTGCTCATGTGCTTTTCCCTTCTACTCTCTGTTAGGTGCTCCTACGCTTTCCCGGCTTTTAGAAGCTGGTCCTGCACAGTTCACCTCACCTCTTGCTTCCTTCTCCGCTGTTGCCAGCGAACCTCCAGCTAAGCTTCTACCACCCCCAGTAGAGCCTGTGCCTCAGGCAACCATTGTCATGATGCCCACGCTGCCAGTACCATCCGTTGTGCCACCAACTGCCACTCCAGAAAGCATAGCGACAGGTTCGTTCCTGGGCAACGCACCCAGCAGGGTCTCAGCTGGGGCTTTTGTCTCACCATCGTTTTTTGACTCACCATCGTTTCGGAAAGGCTGGGTTCTGGAGTAAACAGATGGTGCTCTTAGAGATGGAATTTGAGCAGGATTTGCTGGGTGGAGGTGGGGATGCTAATGGTATGTAGCCGGGTTGTAAATCAAAGACTGGATTCTCACTTTGTCTCTTGTGTGGGATGTCAAACATGTCACCCATATTTGTCTTTTATTTTTCTATGCAGTGCTGTTGTGGGTGGACTTGGGATATGTGTGGTTGGTGTTTGGTCTGACCCACTGCAGTATTCCCTTTCATGGGCCTGACTACCCCGGGTTGGTCTCTGATTTTCACTCTCCTCCTTGTCCAGTGAGCCAGCCAGAAGCCTGTGTTTCCATGGAGGCCGTGTCCGATTCCCATACAGTGACAGTGTCCATGGACAGCAGTGAAATATCCATGATCATTGATTCAATCAAGAAAGAATGCCTGGGTTCTGCAGCTGGCAGCACTGCAGGGCCTTCCAAAGATCACTGCATGGATGGGAAAGAAGACCTGGATTTAGCTGAGAAGATGGATATTGCAGTGTCTTATACTGGAGAAGAGTTGGACTTTGATACTGTTGGAAACATTATAGCCATCATTGAGGACAAGGTAAACGAGGCAGAATAGAGAGCCAGTGCATTTTGTTCCACGTTGAGTTAGATTCAACCCTGTGCCACATGTTCTAGGTGTCCCTGCTTGAGCAGGGGAGTTGGACTACATGATCTCTAGAGGTCCTTACCAACCTCAACCATTCTGTGATTCTGTGTAATTACTCTTCACCAGTTTCTAGTCAGCTTATATAAGCAAGAAATAACTAGCACATGCTCACTCTCTTTGTCCAGACCAGTAGGGAATGGCCCTTTGGCACCAGTGTCTGCCATGTTTAGCTTGGTGCTCCAGAGTACAGAGAAATCTCTTCCTCGGTTTGAGTGGGTTTTGGGCCATGGATCTGACAGACAGACCAGTGCTGCTACTGGCTTCCTTGGAGCTATGTATTTCTGAACCTGAAAGCTCCTGGGGACAAGATCTCTGGCATATTATGAAGGGAAGTGATGTGAGTCCTGCTGCTAAAGACAGCTGGGTAGACACACTACAGGGTTTCTTCCAAAATTGCCTCGTTACAGAGTAACATTTTGAATTTATTTTTAAGTCTTTCTTGTTGAGTTTGGCCTGCACTGCCGTCTGTGTTTTGGGAACAGGTAGACGACCATCCTGAAGTCCTGGATGCAGCAGTTGTTGAAGCTGCTCTGTCTTCTTTCTGCGAAGACACTGATGACCCTCAGGCCTTGCCTGGCCCATGGGAACACCCAATTCATCAGGAGCATGAGAAACAGGCCCAGATACCCCAAGTGTCTGTGACTGTGAAGCAGGAAAGACTGGAATGTGAGGAGCCAGAAACAAAGGGAATTCGAGAGCTAATGGGCATTGGAGAACTGGGGTCAGAAATAAAGACAGAACCTGCAGAGCAGGAGCAAAATCAGCTGGGCCCTGAGGAACCTATACCAGTAACTGCAAGAGCAACAGAAACACCAGAACTTCGGAGTCAAGAGATAGAAGAGGATCAAAGAGCATCTGTGACAGCAGGAGAGAGTTCTGAAACTGAGATAGAGTCAGCCAAGGGAGAAGATCCAGTGTCCAATACAGTGAAGGCAGAGGTATGTGAGTGGAGAGGCTGCCTGGAAATGGTGTGAGGAGAAAGGAGCAGTTGTGGCAGGTAGGAGAGAAGTTTAGAGGAAGGGTAACTGTTGCGTTTGAAGGTGACCCTTCAATAAATGTGGCTGCTTGTTTCCTTGGGGGTCATGCTGCTGATCTGTTTGATCTGCAGGAAAAGCTCTCCACTATAGGCAGTGCCTTTATGTATCTCCCCCTGCCCATGTGCAGAATTGCTGTTGGGGAGGTGCTCAGTGAACCTCGATGCCTTAAGTTAGCTTAGGATGAGCGAGATGTTCCCACACCTTCACTGAAGTAAGCTGACACAAACATCTAGATTTGTGCATTTCTCTTCCCTCCAGACCCCACCTGATGATGATTCATCCCCTCCACAAGTCCCAAATGTGAGTGAAGACTCCTCACAGGCTGATGATCAGCACAAATTTGAGCTGTCAGGTAACTTAATTCAGCTAGGAAATCTTTTATGTGCAACATTATTAGTTGGATAGATGTTAGTGATCTTGTTCAGTTTTTGGGGAGGAGGGAGAAAAGAAGATATATGCAGGAACAGTGGTAATTATTGCAGGATATTGATACAGGAGCTGAAGTAGGAAAGACAACTTTGGAGGATCATAACCTTGCTGCTTCATTTTCTTTCTCAGAGTCATTGAAGGAAGAGGCCCAAGCCCTGTTCAGGAGTCAGATGAAGGTAATTCTGAATTGCTTGTAGTCATCTGGGGTTCAGTAGCTAGGACATCTTGCTGCTGCTGCTGTTTCCTAGCTCCCATCTGCCAAAAACAAAGCTTGTCTTCAGCTTGCCACACTGACAAGAGAGTGGGCTGTCTGAAATTGGAGCTAAAGGGAAGATTGCTTCAGACCCTATAAAGCTGTGTGTGAATGTGTTTGTCAGAGTGTGTGTGTGTGTGTGTGTGTGTGTGTGTGTGTGTGTGGTGGAGCAGCAGGCAGGACAGTGTGACTAAGATTTTATGGAAGTATCTTTATAGCAGCTACAGTAAGAAAATCACCTTTCTCAGCTGAAGCATAGATGCCTCCAAGGCTGAATCTCTGTTGTAGCAGGTTACACAGACTTACGTACTGTGTGTATTTCAGGATGGGCAGGGTGAAGAGGATGATGAGGATGGTGCCAGTGAGGCTGCCAGTTTGGAGGAGCCCAAAGAAGAAGATCAGGGTGAAGGGTATCTATCAGAGATGGATAACGAGCCCCCTGTGAGTGAGAGCGATGATGGCTTCAGTGTCCATAACGCACCACTGCAGTCTCACACGCTAGCTGACTCCATCCCTAGCAGCCCTGCCTCTTCGCAGTTGTGAGTATCACTGCAGCTCTCAGCCACACCAGTGCAAACCCCAGGCTGGTTTGTGGAGGGAGCATGGGATTCTCGTGTCTGTTTTACTGACTAAGCGGGTTTGAAGAGGGAATTTGTTGATCTGTCTGACACAAGGTTCTCCTTACTCATAAGCACAAGCCTGCAGACAGCACCCGCTGTTTCTTTCTGTTTCTGGCATGGATTAATGTAGGTACGTCAAAGGCAGAATAAACCATATGGTTTCTGATTCAAGCAATGTGATGACTCCTGAAAGAAAGTCCCATTCTTTTTTTCTCAGCTCTGTGTGCAGTGAGGACCAGGAAGCTATACAGGCCCAGAAGATCTGGAAGAAAGCCATCATGCTAGTTTGGAGAGCAGCAGCTAATCACAGGTGAATCTGATGTCTTGAGAACTAGAAGAAAAAAATTACTAATCCCAGGCAGTCCTTCACTCTCCTGTCTGTGACTTATCTGATTTGGTCCTGGGAAATGGTGAATCATATTACTCCTGATAGTACACAAAACATGAGAGCATGGAACAAATATTTAAGGATTGCTCCTTTACTAGCAAGAACAGGACACTCAGTGGACTCCTTCTCTCTGCAGGTATGCCAATGTCTTCCTACAGCCTGTGACTGACGATATAGCACCAGGGTACCACAGTATTGTGCAGAGGTGAGAGGCTCGGCAGTATTCTATCACTAGAACACAAGTATTGATATAGCAATTTATGGCAGCAAAGGCTTGGTTCTCAACTGCAGTTTAGAATGCAGGACTTGAAAATAAAGTTGCTTTCTAGCACCACTTTATCAGAAACAGGTTCCCCAAGAAAAAGGCTGTCTTCAGTAGCAGGCAAGACCTTTTATGTAGCCCGCTGTTTAGAGAGCTCAGTATGCTGCTTTATCCGGAACACTGTTTATCAGCAAGGTGCTATGTGACTATGCTTCAACTTTCTATTCAAGGATACGATTTGGTCCTTGAAGCTCTGCAGACCCATCTTTAATCACCTGTTCTACTGTCAAGACTAGTGTCCTTTTCTGGAAGTGTTACCAGAATCCTCTTTTAGCCCCAGAAGTCTCTCCTGAGTAGCTCAGTGGGTGTAGCTCCAGCTCCCTAGTGTGTCTCAGCAATGTCTGGGTCTCGAATGCCTCTCAAGGCATTATCACCATTCACAGTGACTGCTGGGCAACTCCCATTTCCTGACTCAGGAATACAACCTGCATGGAAAAGAATTTATTGGGGTCTGGTGCTATGAAATTGAGTAGATGGTCTGACTAGACATGTCACAGACCCAGGTCAGTTTGCAAAAGAGAGAAAAGAGTTAAATATTTGTTCTGACTGCGTTTCTTTTATAGGCCAATGGATTTATCTACCATTAAGAAGAACATTGAGAATGGGCTGATACGAACCACAGCAGAATTCCAGCGTGATATTATGCTGATGTTTCAAAATGCAGTTATGTACAACAGCTCTGACCATGATGTGTACCACATGGCCGTGGAGATGCAGCGAGATGTCCTGGAGCAAATCCAGGTAAAGTACTGAGCTGAGGCCAGTGCAGGGCAGAACATGTGCCTTGGTTCATAAGCATGGGAAAGAATGTTTTCTGAATGTAAAACCACACCTTTGCTTGCAATATCTTTGAATGAAATAGTTCCTCCCCTGCACCTGTCTCGAGCTTGTGTTAGCTGAGGTGGTGGACCTAGTATTGTGGAACCACTGTGAATTAAAACCAATCCAAATATTTGCCAGGTTCAGCCCTGAACAATTTCAACTTCAGTTCCCTTCAAGAGGTACCCACTAGCAAGAACTGCAGTGTGGTTCAGGAGCAGAATCAAGCAACAAGATTGGGGAAATACAGGGGCAGAATTGCTTCTTTTGGTGGCTCTGCTCGTTTCTACTGCCTTTGAAGTCTGTGTGAAACTGTCCTGAGACTGCCCTTCTACTCTTTGCCATTTAACACTGATGAGGTGGAATGTCCCAACTGGCAGGGCGAGAAAGATTTGAATTGTTTTTTTACAGTCCTTTGGAACTTGTGACTTCTGAGGTGAAAGGAGCAATTTATTTTGAGGAACAGACAAGGAACTGAAACTGTCCCTGACCTCATCCTTCCCAGCCTTGTGGTTTGTGATATTAACTGACAAGCAGTAACTGAGCTTGTTTTGCCTGAGAATCTTAACCGAGAGTGTGGTTTTCATGCAGCAATTTCTGGCCACACAACTGATCATGCAAACATCGGAGTCTGGGATCAGTGCAAAGAGCCTGCGTGGGCGAGACTCCACTCGCAAACAAGATGCTTCAGAAAAGGTGAGGCTGCTGCGCTCTGTGGAAGGGCGGTTGATGCCTTTAGGAGGATCCCGGGATACTACATTAAGTCCCTATACCAAAGATGTGGGGATGTTTTTAAGATCACAATTGCTCCAGCTTCTTAATGTGAAACCTTTATTTAAATGTGTCCTTCAGTTACATTTCAGCTCTGGAGATGTATGTTATCCCAGAGGCAGGTTTCATGAGTTATCTCTGTAATCCCAATAGTTCTGTTCCTTTTTTAAAAAAGAAGCGATGAAAACTGGAGGGAAATGAACAAAGTATTGGAGGAGGAGGCATGATACAGCAGGAAGGTGAAAGTGTAGAAAATTGGAAGACTAGCCTGTCCATGTTCTTTACATCCTAGTAGGAGATTTTTAGAGCTGAGGAATTACTGCAGTCTGTTCTACTGTTAAAGGAACACCAGAGAACCTTTGATTTCTTCATTGATGTGAACCAGTATTCTGCAGGGGCTTTTTTTCTTTTGTAAAGACGTGCCCAGTCTTGATTCAGGTGTTTTCAGGTGCTCTTGGCTGGTGCACATAACATCATGACAGCAAAGACTGCCTGCTTAGCTGCAACGGGGAGTGTGACTGAAACCACAGTGCAAAGAGATTATTTGGTAGGCCAGAGCTTGCCATGGCTGAGGAGGGAAAACCCCTTTCCTAGCGTTCTTACTTTCGCAGTATCCTTCTCTTGTCCATTTTTATGTTCCTGCTGCATAAGACTGCTGCCACGCGGGAAGGGGAGTGGGGCATATATTTCTCTACGCTGATGTATGTGGGCGCATTGCTTCTTTGTGGTGTGTGCATTTCTGTATCTGATATCTGATAAGTCCTTCTGTTTGGCCTTTTAACAGGACAGTGTCCCAATGGGCTCTCCTGCCTTCCTTCTCTCTCTCTTTGTAAGTATTGAAAGGCCACAGCAGGCACTGTGGTGCTGCTGGCATTGTGCTCTGCTCCTTGCCTGGGTGATCACTGCACTGTCACAGCATCCTTAGCATTGCGGCAGTGTGTGTTAACTGTACAACCATGGTCATTAGAGACAAAACTTCTCAGTCCCTCGTTCTCAGTGTGGGTGAGAGGGAGGGGCTTGCTTCTGGTTCCAAGTGTTCTTGTTTTGTCATCTGCCGTTGCTGTTTTCCACAACTTCTCTCCTGCTTTCCTTCCGTGTAAGTGGGAAGACAGATCAAATGCAGCACTGTAGTTCTGACATCTCTCATGCTTATACAGCTGCCCTCTCTCCCGTCCAAGAAAGTACACAGGAGGCTGGGAAAAGTGAGGAATGAGCTGTGTACTCTTTCATCATTCATGGTCCAGAAAATAAGATATCCAACAGAAATGTCCTGATCTGTGCCTGTTGTGATCTGGAAGTGTCTGGAAAGCTATTACTTTCTGGGAAACCCCAGGTCTTTCGAGTGTGGGAAGGAAAGAGGAGAGGAAGATGGAGAGTTTTTTTTTTTTTCTCGCATATATCTAAAGACAGAGGAGTACTCCGGGAGAGTCAGCATGTCAGCCAGAGGGAGAGGGCAGCGGATCAAAGGAAGCTCTCATTTCGCCTTCTACTCTTGGAGAGCAGCTGTGCGGAGAAGCTAGGGAGCTAGTGCCAGGGTCACTCAACTGGAGGATCACTTCCCATAGGGATCAGCAGCTGATAAGGTAGGTTAGTCAGCAGTTTCCTCTTCCCATCTTAAGAGCCCAGCTAGAATCTGTCACTTGGGAGAAAACCTGCACTGGTGCAGGCTCTAAAAGCATCCATCTGGGTGAGAGCCTTGCTGCCCCTCTCTGTCCTGGCTGGCAGCGGTGCACTGCGAGGCTGCACATCGCAGCCCCTGGGCTGTATCCACAGCAGTTTTTGTAGGTAGGTCTGCAGGCAGGTCTCCCCAGGCCTTCTTGCCTGTCTCCTCTCTGGAGTCCCTGGGTACTGGAGAAAGCCTTGTTGGGTTCAGGGTTTGTGACTCTCTGCTAATGCCGGTGCTTCTGTTTGCCTGGTGACTAGGACGGAGGCACCAGAGGGCGTCGCTGCGCCATCGAGGCCGACATGAAGATGAAGAAGTGATGGAAACCCCAGCACCCGCCACGCGGGGCCGGAGTGCCAGCGAGATGCTGCTGCAACTGCCAGAGGAGGAAGAAAAGCCATGCGATCCTTTTCCAGGACCTGCTCCACCTTGGCTTATCCCTCTGAAAGCAATATGTCGTCCGAACATGTAACCCAAAGAAGCTTCCCTGGAAGGGAAGACTAGCCCTGCTGCCTGTTCTAGGGCAGAAGTCTTGGGCTTCATCAGTGTTCTGGTGTTAGCTAGCAACTGGTGACTCGTATGTACTGTAATGTGAAGTGTACAGATTTTTACTAGTGATGTGTAAATGTGTATGTATATTAAAGTCAAGAACAAACCCATTGTGAGGTGTGCTTAGTACTGCAGCGCTGTGGTGAGCAGCCCTGTCTCGGGAGCATTGTGCGGACCCATTTTGCATATCTGCTAATCTCACTCACTCTCAGTTATTCCTGTGGCAAACAAGCACTGTAGAGCTTTGTCAAAGTGGTGCATGATTCTTGGATCATGTGTGTGTGAGGCTTGTGTGTGTAATGATGTAAGGATGCAGTGCTGCTGTTACGAAATACAGGGGGAGATCTAATCACAAACTAAATGTCTTGTCAGAGCCTTATTACATTTATTTCCCACATTTGTTTCCCAGAGTACTGAAAGGGGTAAGCAACTGAAAACCTCCCGTGGTTCCAGCAACTTTAGGCACGCCAGTATCTAGTTTCAGCACTCTTCTCTGGTTTGGCATTGGAGCTCCAAACTGGTTCTCTCTATGGTAGATGGCTGTTGTTTTCCTCAGTAACATGGATGCTTAAACTGAGTTTGAATTCCCTCTGGCAATCCTCAAGTTACCAGCTTGTTTTCTGCTCTTGTGACCCATGAGTCAAAACTGGCGTAGTTTCTGCCCCTGTGATATTCCAGGGGAAAAAAATGGTTGTGATCTTTCCTGGTGTTTGGAGCAGCTGGGTATGGTCTGCACTTTGTGCAGCATGCACAGGCTTCAGCTTTCTGACCCACAAATTGCAGGAGCCAGAGTCATTAAAATTAAGACCAGCAGGATCATCTAGGAAAAACTCCTGCTTTTCACAGATTTTGTATTCCAGTTGGTTGAGCCCACTGTGTTGAGCTGAATGCCTAGCTAGGTTGTATTTCTGCTAACGGTCACTCTATATTTGATGCTGAAAGTGCGGAATCCACTCTTGCTTGATTTCTTTACTAGTTAATGTCCTTCACTATTGAAATTGTGCCTTTTGCTATTAAAATTGGGTGCAAATTTATAGCAATTACAGGTTGTGGAACAAGTTACTTGTTCCTTGTGGAACAAGTTACAGGGTTCTTTTGCCGTCTGATACTTTATAAAATAATTTAGGTTGGAATCTCTGAAGAACATCTAGTCCAACCTGCTTCTCAAAGCAGTACTAGCTTCAAAGGTAGTTCAGGTTGCTCGGAGCGTTGTTTAGTCAAGTTTTGAAAGTCTCCAAGGATGGAGATTCCAGAGCTTCACAGAGTAACTTATTTCTATGCTTACCCACCCTCAAGGAGTAAATGTTTGCCTTATACGCAGTCTGAATTTCCTTTGCTGCAGCTTGTGATCGTTGCCTCCTGTCCTCTCACTGTTCGCCACTGAGAGGAGCCTGGCTCCGTCTTCTCTGTAACGCCTCTGCTGTGTTCGTCTGGGTTGAACAGTTGAAGTTGCAGTATGTGGGTGGACTGTCATCAGTCCCACTAGTAACCTGCTTTCATTATAGAAAGAATTGCTGTTCATTCCTCCCTTGGTTTCTTCTCTTAGCCAGGTATTTTTTCCTTCAAAGAGCCTTTCCACTTGTCCTGTGGCAATTTAAGAGCCTTTAATGACCATGTTTAAGATCATTAAAAATCTAAGATACAATTTTCCTTTACAGAGACATGCAGCCTTTTTCCCAACTCATCAAGTCATGTTCTGACTACTTATTCCATCCTTCATAACATTTTCTGCTAATCTGTCTGGTACAGAGCTCAGACTTACGGTGCTGCTGCCCTCACCATCCACGTTCTTAAAGAGAGACATCACAATTGTCCATTCCTGGCCTTGTGCTGGCGGTAATTTAAGTGACAGGCTGGTTCATATCATATTAAAGCTTCTTTAGGACTCAGTAGCAAATGCCACTGGTTCTACGGTTTACTGCTGCCATCACATAGTTCAAAAAACCTCCCCTGTTACATTTGAATTGGAAGCAGTTCCTCAGATCCATCTTAAGAAAAAAGTCTCTGCTTTGGATATTTATGATCTCCTCTGTGGCAACGGCTGATAATGATGATTAATTTGGTTTCTCCAACCAGTCCTATTTTCTCCTGAGATGCTGGCACTGTTTGCATGTCATCCCTGCTGATCACCTGGCAGACGTTCTGCTTCTGATGGTTTTTGATGAGATTTGTTGTTATTATTTGCTTTTATATCTTTAGCAAACTTCTTCAGGTTTTTTTTTGGAGGGAGGATGCTATTTTATTGTGCATTTTGCATTTCATTTGCTGGCATTTGGGCTTTTATCATTTCCCTTCTTTTGACATGTAAATTCCCATTAAAGGCTGTCTTTTTACTTCTAACAGCGTCTTGGTTGCGCCATGTCTAATTCCTGCAAACTGAACTAAAACTTTCCATTCAGATGATGATTCCCTGTTGACAACTTACATAAAGTCTGTTGGGAAGTTCTTCATTAAGAAGTTAAATTCTATATTTCTCTACCCCTTATATTTTGTATGGAATTGGTCTGAAACGAGGTGGTCTGCAGTTGTTTCACTCATCCTGCTCACCCTGCACTAATGCCACTTTCCTGTTCTCCGGCATCCTGAGTATCCCAAGACTTAGTAAAATTGAATGTAAGGCCAAAGATGTTCTTAGTCACAGCTTATGCCCACGCTGTCTCAGTTTGCTGATTTTGAAATGTTTATCCCTCTCAGCTGGAAGACAGCAAGATGTTCAGAAGCAGCTGGATTACCTTAGCCTAAGGCTTTGCTGTTCTTCAGCGGAGCTGTCTGGCCGTGCTCGTGCACCCAGCGCTGCTGATGGTGCCGTAAGGCGCTTTAGGCACAGTTGCTCTTCAGGTGAAGTCATAGTTTGCCCAACTCCTTTAACTGGAAGCTGAGAGCGGGTGGTTTTATCTGTTACCTCATCAGATTTCATCTGCTTCTGCTGAAGTTAGCTTCAAAAGGGGTTCCAGAAGTACAGCCTTTCTGCTCCTACCTCTGGGTGTTAAGTTCCTAACGTTAGCAAACAAGTTTTTTCATCCCAAAGCCATTCTAGTTATGCCCTGTAGGTTGGGCTTACAGCTGTGTTAGCAGTCCTGAGAATTTGAAAGGAAGTCAGTGAGAAAGTTGCTTGTTCAAAACCCTGGAAAAATTAGGTTGCATTTAATTAACAGAAAAGTGTAAAAAGGCAGCTGATGAATGCCTAGAATCCCCCCCAGGTGCAGCATCCAGGCGGGCAAGCTCCATGGCAAAACACAGATTTTCGTAATAACTGTTCACTGTTGTTCCTGTGCCTCCGCAGCCAATTCCCCAGACTCTGCAGGGGTCATCGTGGGCTCATACAGTGGAAAAGACTTGGGCATAGACTAATGAACAAAGAAGAAATGAATGGTTTCCTCCTCCTCAAAAAAGTGCTATTTTTTTATTTCTGAAATAGGTATAGAACCGTCTCCTGTCCGCGTGTGACTAGTCATGGTTACAGTTGGGTCAGGTACACAGGAAACCACCATCCAGTTCAATCACATCTGTCACAACAAAGTTTCTATAGTGTTTACAGTAAGATATTCCCAATATAAAAAGTTCTAACTAAGCAGCAAATGAAATTTCAGTACGTTGTCCTTGGGGTCATTGTTTGCTTGCAACAACTACCGCAAATTCCGGAGCACCAGCGTTGGCACATGTCGCTGCCATCCTTGGGCACCTTAAACATCATCAGAGAAAGCTGCATGCTCCAAACCTGCCCAGCATCGCCTGGGCACAGGCACCCGCTGACCCCAGGTGCAGTGAGAGCACGGCAAGGGCACTACAAAATCTGCGATTCCGTTGCTCACAAATGGGTTGGTTTGTGGAGCTGCCACCCTGCTGCCTGCTGAGGAGCACGAGCTCAGGTCTTGCAGCGCTTGTCCCGTGCTTTGGGTCACTGGGGGTGTCAGGAAATGAAGCAGAGTTTGCAGCTCTGGACCAGGGTACAAAGAAGTTGCTGTATCTGTCTTTATATTTGTCTGCAGATGGGCCACGCCTGGATGTGCTGGGGGTCAGAAACGGAGTCCCTCAGCGAGTCTGAGAAGAACAGCGACTTCCAGTCTCTTCTCAGCTGGGATTCAAGCTTGGATCTAGAAGTGGGGAGCTGGAGGAATACCGAAGAGAGAGCCATAAGGGAGCTAGAGGAGAGCAGCCAAGAGGAAGACTGCAAGCAGTTCAGTGAGTCGCTCTGGGAGGATGACAGCGAAGACTGCCAGGAGGTGGTGACGCAGCGTGACCAGGAGAGCCTCCTCCAGTTCCTCGCAGAGGTAGGTCTGTCTGCGTTATAGCAGTGGGGGCCGCATGGCTCAGGCCCTCCTAAAATATTGTCTTTGTTATCCTGGGCAAGGAGCAAATGCCCTGAGCTCACTTGCTCCCTGATCCAAGTGTAGCCCTTGCTCCCATTTAAGCTGGCAGCGCAGCCGGGCAGCTGCTTTGCCAGAACACCCCAGAGTACTGAGATCTCGGGGAGCTGACGCTGTAATGACAGCACAGGGCTGCATCAGAAGATTTTTGCAAAGAGTTCTAAAAATGGAAAGTGTTTGTGAGTGAAATCAAAAATAGCATTTGTGCTACTTATTTCTTCTTCCTTTTGCCTTCACAGTTTGAAGCAATAAGCCTCTGTGTTGCAGGTAACCCACTTAATGGAACCTCTCCGCATTAGCAGCACAGATTCAGCACAGAGTCACAGGGGCTTTTGTGGTTCTGCGAAACAGGATGAGGGGGAAGATGTGAGCTGCCAGGAAAAGAGCACAGGGTCAGTAGTCGCAGAATTGGAAGAAAGTCAGCTGCAGACCCCATCAGAAGAAGATAAGAAAGAGCATTTACCAGAAGGAGAGGTATGGGGAAAAGTGGTCCTGAGAGAGCCTCAGGTCCTCGGTGAGAGACAGAGACCATGCAGGAAAACAGCTTTAGAGGGGGAGGAAGAGACTGAGCAAGGGAAATGCATAAGAAATGTATACAGGGAAGGATGCTTTTAATGTATCAATATGGATCTTTATGAACAGCAAGATTATTACAGATCAAACACTCAGATGTAGGAAGAGTAATTTGGCAGTAGAAAGAAGTTTTTTATTACCAGAAGAACTGGTAATACTTGATTTGCTCTCACTGCTGTGTTATCCAGCACACAGCTTGACTGGTTTCAGGCCCACGAGGGTGTGATAAGAGGAACCATCTGCTCCTGGGGACCATCATCTCTTGGAATCAGGTGTTGTCTAGCATGGCTTTGTGCATGGCCATGTCCAGAGGGCTTTGGGTTTTTACCAGCCTGCAAGATGTTACCCAGACAGGTAAACATAACAGTGGAACAACAGTGCATTTTTTCCAGTGCCCACACATGTTTGTTCCATTGCAAATTTAGATAGGAGAGATGAAAATGTGGGAACCTTGAGAGTCATTTCTATTTGTTCAGCCAGGACAGGGCTACTCCAGACAATTCACTAGAGGTCTAACCAGTAATCAAAGTCCTGTGTAGCACAATGTCTCCTTTCTTTCCATGGAGACTGCTCCATGCTTCAGATCTCCTGTGGAGATGTTCAGGTGTTCCTGTACAGTGTAATTCCACTTTCAGACGCCAAAAAATGCTCTCTTTGTGCTTCTTTCACCCTGTACACTGTACTGGCAAATCACTGTGTTAGCAGCACCATTCTACTTGCTGGCTGGCAGTTCTCTCTCATGTTCAATGTGGGAGTTTGCAAGGAAACAACCCTGCTATGTTTCTGTCATCTGTGTGTTGAGGCAGTCTTACCTCTGCTCCCAAATGTGCTCTCTTCATCCATGACTCTCTCTAGACAAGGAGACTGACACAATGCTGGAGACCAGTCAGCACCACAGTGCTTTGAAGTAGTTAGAATTGGTTATGGTACAAGAGCGCAGACCTAGGTATTGCTGGCGTCTTCGGCAGCATGATGAAGGCGTGAAGAGCTTAGGGCAAACAGCATCCTCCAGAACAGGACAGAGAGTGCCAGCTCCCATCTGAGGTTGGCTGCAGCAAGGGAACAGGCAGCAGGCTGGCTTGTAGATAAAGGATTCTGGATGATGGGCTCTATTTCAGCTCTCTCTCTTTTTTCTTTTTTCTCTCTCTGTTCTTCAGGACGAGGTTCAAGAGGCACCCAGGGAACAAGCTGCAGATGAGCTTGGTCCACAAGAGCAGATTAATCAGTCCCTGCCTCAAGATGATACAGAGAACACCTGTGCAGCCTCCCCACTGGGGTCTGTGGGTCCTGGCTCCACACAGCTGTAAGTAGTTCAGCCTGACACTTTGCAGGGACAGCATAACAGCTCTTTCCTCGGGTCTACATGAGAGTGAGCATATAAGGTGAGATATCCCAGGAGAAGAGGAGGGAAGGAGGTAATTTGTGCCATCTGTATAAGACTCTCAGTGTTTTGGGGTGGGGGGAAGATAGGCTCCTGCTTGTGTGATTACCTGAGCTGCCTTTTAAAGGGGGGACAGGGAAGGGAAGGGAAGGGAAGAGTCAGGATGAGAAACCAAATAACCAGCAGAACTTGATCCTGCTCTTTAGAGCTGTTCAGCTCAATTATTGTTTCTACCTATTGGCCTTCATCTTCCTGTGTCTTGGGTAGTAAGCCCCAATCTGAGATGCAGCATGCTTCTACCATCTCACATTGAGGTGGTTTGAGTAGCTACACTAAAGAATCTGTGATCTTTGTCCAAGTGGATGTGTTGGGCATTGGCAGAGGAGCTGTCCTGTCATTTGTCTCAAGCGTGATCATCTGACACCATGTTCCTTCTACAGGGTGCAGCTGAGCTGGGATAACCCCCTGCAACGTTTGCTCTTCAAGAGGACTCTCCTGTCCATTTGGAAGGTGATAGCCAGTCACAGGTGTGTGAGGATGAGGGGCTCGGCATGGTCTGGCCCCTGTCCATGCTGTCCTGAGTTCCAGCTCCCTTGTCACCAGGCCCTGTTCTCCCCTTCAGGACAGCCGCTGCAGGCTGACCTGTCTCTCCCTGGCTGCTATTGCAGCAGGGAGAGCTGTGGGCTAATAGATTCATGACAAGCAGGGATAGGTCCTTGTGGCAGCGTTGTGTTCAGCCTCTGCTTGGAGACATTCAGGGGCCATTTGCTGTGCTTGCCCCTGTAGGTACAGTGGCCCGTTCCTGAAGGCAGTGTCAGACAAACAAGCCCCTGGATACAGCGAGGTTGTGAAGAGGTGAGTTTGTGGGTGTCTTTACTGTCTGTTTTCTCTGCTTTGTCCGGTACCCAACATTAGGAACAAGAAAGACTAAGTAAGATCAGCCTCTGGTCTCTCCCCCACACCCCCTGAAAGGGAGTGTTTCCCCCTGTCCCTCTGCCTGCCTTGACTTTGAAGACAAGTGTGGCTATGTCCCTCTGCTCTGCAGAGCTTGGCTGTCAGCAGTGTCTCCAACTGATTTATTTTAATAAAACTCCCTTCCAGGTGATTAGGACCTTGAAGTCTGCACTGACCCCAGTACTGAGATGGATTGTTCCTGTCCTTTGCCAGCACTGCACCATTGCAGGCACCATCACCGCAGCTCTACCCCTGCCTGAGTAGAGGACTCATCCCTGGAGCCCAACTCTCTCCTAACCCCCATCTTTTTCCTTAGGGTTGAAAAAAAGGTGTCGCATTCAATACACTCTCCTTGCCCATTGCTTTCTGCCCAGATGTTTTACTTGCAGTGGAGAAGTGGATTATAAGAATATTTCCCAGATAGATTAAGGGCATTTTTTTTTTTTTTTTTTTTCAGAGCTGAATCATATTCTATTCTGGTCACAGTTGTCCTCTCTGCAGCCATTCATCTTCTCATTCTGTCAAAATAAGAGAAGTCATATTTATTCCCCATCACGTCCCACTTGCCAGCATGGCTATTTTTGCTGGTGGCACCATTCGATTTTTAGGGGGTTTTAATAGATACCTATTTTAGTATCTTCTCTTTCCACCAAGACCTGGGCTCACTTCACAAAGACTAATTACTAGAGTTGCTCTGGTTGCCTTCTCTGGAGCTGCACATCAAACTTCATTCACAAGTAATTGCTAGTGGCTTGCCAAGTTGATTGGATGGCAAGTGTTGCACTGGCTAAACTTATTTTTGTCTGACTTAGAAGACAAACATTTCTCACTCTCCCCCTGTCATGAGCAATAAAATTGATTGAATGTAGTTGCGTGCTAGAAAGAAAACAAGCAATTTCATGCAGAGCCTGAAGAATCCCTACTTCTGCCTTGTCTTTTGTAGACCCATGGATTTAACCAGCATAAAGAGAAACTTGTCCAAGGGCCGCATCCACACCAGCGCCCAGTTCCAGCGCGACCTCATGCTCATGTTCCAGAACGCCGTCATGTACAACAGCTCAAGCCACCACGTGCACCGCATGGCCGTGGAAATGCAGAAGGAGGTCCTGGAGCAGCTGCAGATGCTGGGGGAGGCCCTCCTGTGCTCTGGGGACCGGCTGGGCTGGGGCAGAAGGTAACAAACTGTGGCTGAGGCTCCTTCCTTGGGGCTGCGCTGTCCCCCTGGCGCCCGGCTGGCAGCACGTGGTGGCCGCTGGCAGACCTAGTGACCCCTTCGTGGTGCTTGCAGGTTGATGGGATAAAGAAGGAAGCAGCTGCTGGGAGGGGAGCTGGATGCTGAACCTTGGTCCTTGTTGGGAAAAGCAGCACATCCTGCAAGGAGCAGAGAGGGGGGCACAATCATCTGTCAGCTGAGGTGAACCAGGCCCAGCGCTCCCGAAGTGCAGCCGCGGTGTTGCAGAAGAGCTCTGTTGTTTAGGTGCCTTGGCTGGCTGTTCCCAGCGTTCCTGCATGCAGGTTTGAGTGCGGATTTGCTGTTCAAGGCCCCTGGTGTGCCTCAGCCGGGTGAGCGCTGGTGGCACCCGTGTCCCGTACCGAGGCTGTTCGCCAGTAAAGGCTGATGTTGTGAAGGGAACCCTTGCCCTGCCTGTGTCTGACACCGCTCCGGGAAGGGGTGCCCAGTTCTGGGGCGCTGGAGGGGGCAGGACCCCGGGCTGGGGGGAACCCCGGCGAGAGGGACCCGGGGCGGGGGGACACCTAGCGGGAAGGGACCGGGGCGGCCGAGCCGCCCAGGAGGGTTTTCCCGGGGCGGGAGAGAAGCCCGAGCGCCATTGGCCGGCGGGGCGGGCGGGCCAGGGCAGAGGCGCTGGCGATTGGTCAGCGTGGAGCGCGGGGGCGGGCTCGGCCGCGCGCCGCGCCGGAAGCGAGAGCGGCGGCGCGTGCGGGGAGGCCATGGCGCGGGAGAAGCAGCCCGAGGCGGTGGCCGAGGCCGAGGCGACGCCCGAGCGCTCGTACCGGGAGCAGCTGTGCAACCTGAACGGCATCGCGCAGCCGCTCGCCTCCCGCAAGCTCACGCGCAAGCTCTACAAGTGCATCAAAAAAGGTGGGGGTGGCGCCGGGGCGCTGGGGCTGGTTCGGTCCGGTTCGGTTCGGTTGGGCGCAGCTCACGGCGCCGTCTCTCCGTGCCCTGCAGCCGCCAAGCACAAGCAGATCCGGCGCGGCGTGAAGGAGGTGCAGAAGTTCATCAACAAGGGCGAGAAGGGGTAAGCGCGCCCGGCCCGGCCCGGCCCGGCCCGGCGGCACCGGCGGCGCGGGCTGGCACGGTGCGTGTCCCGCAGGATCACGGTGCTGGCCGGCGACACGCTGCCCATCGACGTGTACTGCCACATCCCCATCATGTGCGAGGAGCGGAGCCTGCCCTACGCCTACGTGCCCTCCAAATCGGTGAGGGGGCCGCGACGCCCCGCGGCAGCCGCGCACGGGGCGGCGCGCCAAGGAGGCCCCGGCACCGCGCGGGGACGGCGCCGGTGGCTGCTGCCGCTCCGTCGGGGTTCGGGCGACATGTCCAGGGGGCTGCGCTTCAACCCCCGGCCTCCCGCCTGCCTCATGGACGGGGTGGGGGCCCGAGGCCGGCGCCGGGGCCCTGCTGCCCAACGCCAGCCCCGTGTCCTGCTCCTGGCAGGCAGCCAGGAGCCGGGAGAGGCGTCCGCCTGGTGTGCGAGGGCGGCATCGTCACCCGCGGCCTCAGCCCCGGCCTGTCCCCACAGGACCTGGGAGCCGCGGCCGGCTCGAAGCGCCCGACCTGCGTGATCCTGCTGAAGCCGCACGAGGAGTACGAGGAGGCCTACGGCGAGTGCCTGCAGGAGGTGGAGGCGCTGCCGCTGCCGCTCTGAGGGCCGCGGGGACCGGGCGCAGCCGGGGCCAGGCGCCCGCCCGGCTGCTTGCGGCCCTGCTGCCGAGAGGCGGCGTGGGGACGAATAAACGTGGGGGTTTGTAAAGACCGTGTGTGGTGCTGGGGGCGGGAGCGGGGCCGGGATGGGCCCCGTCCTGCCCTGGAGACCCCTGCCCGGGACAACCCCATCCCGCAGGACGGGCTCTGTCCTGCCTGGCGTCGTCCCCGCCCCGGGACACCCGTGTCCTGCCCGGGACCTCCCGCCGTGCCGGGGGCGGCGCTGCCGCCGTCCCGCCAGGGGGCGCCCGCGCGCCGGTGCTGGGGGAACCATTGCTTGGATTGCGGGGGGGGGCACCAGGCTGGGGACCGCGCTGAGGGGCCTGGGCTAAACCATTGCGGGGCGGGGGGAGAGGCG
>VZSV01000015.1:5116220-5127018 GCA_013398735.1 Nothocercus julius
GTGGGACTGGGTAACGGGGATGTGTGGGACTGGGTAACGGGCAGGGATGTGTGGGACTGGGTAACGGGGATGTGTGGGGCTGGTATAACAGGGATGTGTGGGACTGGGTAACGGGGATGTGTGGGACTGGTATAACAGGGATGTGTGGGGCTGGGTAACGGGCAGGGATGTGTGGGGTGGTATAATAGGGATGTATGGGGCTGGTATAACAGGCAGGGATGTATGGAACTGGGGTAACAGGGATGTATGGAACTGGGGTAACAGGGATGTATAGGGCTCAGTAATGGGCTGGGATGTATGGGGCTGGGTAACAGGGATGTGTGGGACCAGGATAACAGGAAGGAATGTACAGAACTGGGGTAGCAGGGATGTATGGGGCTGGGTAACAGGGATGTATGGGGATGGGGTAACGGGTAAGGATGTGTGGGACTGGGTAATAGGGATGTATGGGACGGGGTTAACAGGCAGGGATGTATGGAACCGGGTTAACAGGGATGTGTGGGGCTGGGGTAACAGGCAGGGATGTATGGGGCTGGGATAAGAGGCAGGCAGGAGTGTGTGGGTCTGGATAACAGGGCAGGCATGTATGGAACTGGGATACCAAGGACAGGTAGGGGCCTATGGGGTGCAGCAGTGGGACAGGCAGGGGCATATGGGACTGGAGCAATGGGCAGCCGGGGATGTGTGGGGCTGGCATAGCAGGGGTAGGGGAGGATGTGTGGGGTAATGGGCAGGCAGGGAGGTTCGTGGCTGGGTAACGGGCACTGGCAGAGCAGGGGTGTGTGGGGCTGCCTAAGACGGGACAGGGATGAGTGGGGAACAGGCAGGATGGGGGTGCGTGGGGCTGGGATAATGGGCACGGCAGGGACGTGTGGGCCTGGGTAGCGGCCAAGCAGGGCTGCGATCACGGCGCTGGGGTGGCAGGCAGGAAGGGCCAGGCAGGCTGGGGCCGAGGGGCGGCGGGGGACGCAGCCTCCGCGTGTCGTGGGGTGCTTGCCGGAGGGCTCGAGGGAGGCCCGAGGCAGAGTGGTGCCGGGAGCGCCAGCGCCCTGAACGGGGCTCTGCCCATCCTCCTCGCCCGCTGGAGTGCCACATCCCTGCGCAGGTATCTGGGGCCAACCTCCCCCATCAGGGGTGCCCCAGGGCACCTTGCCCTGCGCTGGCCCCTGGGCCGCTGCCCTACGGCAGCCCCAGGCACCAAGGAGGGAGGGAGGCAGCTGCAGTTTGCGGGCCCAGGGCTGTGGTTCTCCTTCCTTCTTTCCCCTCCTCCCCTCCTCTTCCTGTGCCGGGAGGCTGCTGCTCTCCTCCCCGGGCAGCTCACGGCTGCATCTGGTAGCATCTGCCTTTTCCCCCTCCCTGGCCCGACCCCTGGGCAGGAGATGCACAGGAGGTGAGAGCGGGGCCACGAGCCCCCGCTCCTGCCGGCTGAGCCCCGGAGGAGCCCGTCCTGCCCCGCTGCGGGGCGGCCGGCCCGCAAGCCTGGCGCCAGAGCGGCGTTTGCTGCCAGCCCAGCCCCTTGCTCGCGAGCCCGGAGCGGCCGCCCGCCTGGACAGCGCTCTGCCGCGGCCAGCAGACACCCTGCCTTCTCTCACCCTCCTCTCTCTGCTCCGCAGGGCCCCGCCGTGTCGGATGGAGGTAAGGCAGCTCCTCGCTTTGGGACGAGCCCTTGGCCTCATCTTCAGGGGAGGGAAGGGCTCCCCGCCCGGCCTGGAGCTGCCCCGGAGCCAGGGCCTGTGCGAGCGCAGGCCATGCAGGCAGCGGGCGCACGGCCAGCTCCGCGCAGCCACCCCGTGCCGGCCGCCCTGCCCTGCCCCGCGTCGCTGCTCCCCGCTGCGCCCATCCCTTGCGGCTGCCCGGCTGGGGCTCCCGCATGCTGGGAGCCGAGGTGCTTCCCGGAGGGAAGCAGAACCCCGGCACCAGCCAGCCCCGCGCTTCCGAGGTGAGGTCTGTCTGTGCCATTGTGCCCTGGAGATCTGCACTGGCCCCTTCGCGTGTCTCGGCCCTGCTTGAGGATCCTTTGAGCACATGGTCTCACAGCGCTGCGGTCTCACTGTGGCCAGCGGTTTCCACCTGCACACACAGCACAGCAGGGTATGAAAAGTTGTACCTTGTGCTGGCCATAACAAAAACTGTGGAGAGCCAGGCAAGGCAAAAACCTGTCTCCTCTCTGCTCAGGAGCATTCAGGACACTGCTCTGCTGCTGCCCACGCTGCAGGATAACCTTTCTATATATCTCTGCCTTCTTTTGCAAATGACCCTCTGCTCCCATTTGCTCAGCAGAAAAACCGTTTCAGAAGCTGTTTGTCCCTGGGAATTTCCATCTTTCTGATGGAGGGACTCCACCTGAATGCACAGTCAGTCAGGGTTTCCCCCAGGGTTTCCTCAGCATTGAGGGCTGCTCATGGCAATCTGCTTGGCGTCCCCCTCCGGCTGGATGTGTTTCTGGGCAGGGCCAGAGGGCGAGTTCAGGCCCGGGCGTGGGGGCAATGGCAGGGAAGGCGCTTCCGCTCGTTCTCGGAGCTTCCTTCCCTGCTGTGTGCCCCTTCCCTCCCGCTGTCCCTCCCAGCTGGGTGCCGTCCCCACGCGCCGCCTTCGTTCCTCTGGGAGATGAGTCACATGTGGAGTCACTGTGACACCCTGGGGAGGCTGGCAGCGCTGGCGGGGGGTGTTGTCGTGCCGGAAGGTGTCAGCTGTGTCATCGTGGCGCTCTCATCTTCCGAGGATGCTGCTGTGATGCAGGGAGGAACAGCTCTGCTCTGCACGCTCCCTTCTTGAGACCTCACAGAGGTCCGATCTGCCAGCTCAGGTGTGGGATGAACTTGCTGCACGTATTGGAGATGCTAGTGACTGGGGAAGGGGGAGGAGGGTGCCCCCTTGACTGGCTCAGTCCCAGCGCTCCTGGGCAATTTCCAGGCAGGCAGAATTGACCTTTTCCCTCTCTCAGAGTTAAATGCCTCTAGGGCCCGTGGCAGCAACCACAGCGTGAACAGCCTGCCAGGACCACAGCCCACGTGCAGCTCCACGCAGAAGTCCGTGGTCAGCTGGGCCGAATCCTTCGAGACACTGCTCCAAGACTGTGTGGCTGTCACCTACTTCACTGTGAGTGCCAGAGCCCGGACCTCGGTCCTGACCTCATCTGCAGGGGCAGTCCTAGCAGCCAACATTCACCCTTGGTGTCCCGGTGACATTGCTGTCCCTGGGCCCTCAGCCCTTGTCTGGTGCTGTCTCTAAACCTGGCCACCCCTGAGCTGACTGTCCCCGCTGTCCTCCCCATTACCCTTCCCGTTTGTGTCTGTGAAGCCCAGGGTCCCCACATACTTGGAATTCCTCCCCTGGAGCCAAGCTCACACCAGGGCATGACGTCTGCGTGCTCCCTTCTGTGCCCCCGCGGGTGAACCGGCCTGCGAGGAAGCAGTGCTAGCCAGGCCAGCAGCCCTCTCTGCCCCGCAGGAGTTCCTCAAAAAGGAGTTCAGCGCTGAGAACGTCTACTTCTGGCAGGCATGCGAGCGCTTCCAGCAGATCCCGGCCAGCGACACGCAGCAGGTACCGGCCGAGCCTGCAGCGCAGCGGCTGGCAGGGACGCAGGCAGCCCCGGGGGGCGGAGGGTGTCTGTGTGGCAGTGGAGGTGGCCAGCTCGCCGTTACGTGGCCTGGGACCCCAGCAAGCTCCTGCTGTGGGAGGCCTCTTCTGAGGGGGAGAGATGCAGAGACAGATGCAGAAGCATCTGAAAAGCCCATAGAGAGGACCGCCTGTCTCACAGAGCAGGGGAGCTTCTCCATCTGCGATGCCAAAAGATGGTGGGAAGTGCTGCAGGGGGTAGGGAAAAAAAGACATCAAGGGCAATAGAGCAGGACCTGGTGGGACAGAGCCATGTGTGAGGGACAGTTCCTATATGAGGTTGTGCCTTTGGGGAGGGATCAGCGTGTCATGCCCAGAGCCCAGCACTGAAGCAGGGAGGCCACCTCTGATGTCCACCCTGAATCCCAGGTCCTGGCACAGCCCTAGTTGTGACTTGGCCCTTCAGTGCTCAGGTGGCATTCGAGCTCAATGGGGTGAGCTAGGGGTTCTCCGTGTGGTACCAGCGAGGAGAGGGCCCTTAGTCCTGGTCTGCTCCCTGCTCCCACAGCTGGCGCAGGAGGCCCGGCGGATCTACGACGAGTTCCTCTCCAGCCACTCGGTGAGTCCCGTGAACATTGACAAGCAGGCCTGGATTGGGGAGGACATGCTGGCCACCCCATCCCCGGACATGTTTCGCGTCCAGCAGCTCCAGGTGAGATGGGGCTGAGCAAGCGGCACCCCTGCTCCACCCTGCACGCTGGACGGGGGCTCTGGGACTTGCCCCCGCTATTTGCTCGGCCTCGCTGCTGTTCCAGAGGCTGGGGATTGCTGTGCTATGAGGCACTAGCCAGAAAGGGCTCTAGGTGAGCAAATGTTGTGAGCGCACTTGTCCTTTGCAGATCTTTAATCTGATGAAGTTTGACAGCTACACACGCTTTGTGAAATCTCCACTCTACCAGGCCTGTTTGAGAGCGGAGAGCCAGGGGCAGCCCCTGCCAGACCTGCGGCCCCACTCCCGCAGCAGCAGCCCCCCGCCTGACCTCAGCAAGGTGAGTCAGGTGGGAAGGGGCAACAAGAGACTTGTCCCTTGGCCTGAAAATATGGCCAAGTTCTTTTTTGTCATTGCCGGTCCCTTTCCCTGCTGGTAAGTGCAATATAGCCCTGGGCTGAGCTTGGGTAAGGGGCTGGGGTGCAGGGAGAAGGGAAGAGGCATCTTTGGGTATGCCCAAGGATACTCAAGACACTCTCTGTTTGTGCCAGAAGTCAAAGCTGAAGCTGGGCAAATCTCTGCCGGTGGGTGTGGAGGCAGCAGGTAGCAGCACCAAAGGCAGCCCGCGCCGCTCCTTCAGGAAGGGGGAGCGAAGGGAACCCTCATGGGCAGGTAGGTGCTGCCCTGAGTTGGAGTGGCCATGGCACCCCTGGCTGCCTGTCCCCAAAGGGTGCCCGCTCTCCCTGGGACTGCACGTGCCTCTCTCCTAGAAGGGGGAGAAGGCGGTGGAAGCGCCATGCTATGGCGCGAGTCCCAGGGCTCCCTGAACTCCTCGGCCAGCCTGGACCTGGGCTTCCTGTCCTCTACCAGCACCACCACCAGTCCCTGGACAGAGGTGAGCGTCGCTGCGCAGACCCTGCGGCCTCCTGCTGCTGCCTGCACTCATCCTGCCTCTCCTCTCCCCGCAGAGCCACCGGAAGAGCCTGGGAGGCACCGAAGCGGAGGCAGCGGCCAAGCCCATGAAGTACTGCTGCGTGTACCTGCCGGACGGCACGGCCTCCCTGGCCTCCGTGCGGCCCGGCCAGTCCATCCGCGACATGCTGGCTGGCATTTGTGAGAAGCGTGGCTTCAGCCTTCCCGACATCAAGGTCTACCTGGTGGGGAACGAACAGGTACGGCCGGCGCAGGGAGAAGAGGGGGCTCCTGCCAGCTTGGCTGGTGCTGCGCGGACCTTCTCTAAGCTGGGCCTGAGCACTGCCCGTGGGCTCTTCCAGAAAGCACTTGTGCTGGACCAGGAGTGCTCTGTGTTGGCAGACCAGGAGGTGAAGCTGGAGAACAGGATAAGTTTTGAGTGAGTGTGAGCTTCGGGATGGGTGCTGTTGCCTGTGCGTGTCCTGCGTCATGCAGAGCACCCTGCCCTCCCAAATGTGCCCCAGTCCCAACTCCCTGAGCAGGCCCAAACACACGGGCTGTGCCCCTCATGTCCTGCCCAGCTCACCTGTCCTAGCCCACCTCAGGCTTCTCCATGAGACAGCATTTCCTGCCTCCGCAGGCTGGTGATTTCCTCCCTCAATAAGACCGTTCGCATCACAGCAAAGTCGACCAAGCGCCTCCGGGAAGCGCTGCAGCCTGTGCTGGGGAAATACGGCGTGAGCGTGGAGCTGGTGTCGCTGCGGCGGGTGAGACCTCCCTGTCGTGAGTGTGGTCCCTGTGTGGTGCAGCTCGGGTACCGCGCCGGGCTGCGCACAGGGAGCTGGGGCTTGGGCCGGGCGCTGCCCCTGCTGCCCAGGCAGCGCTAGCAGGGGTGCTAGGGAGCAGTGCTCTGCATTGGCCCTGGGCTGCAGTTTTGCAGGGAGTTACTAGCAATTATAATGGCTGGTGGCAGCCAGCAGTGGTTTTGCTCTGTGCCATGTAGCCCACAGACCCTGGCCTGGTCAGAGCTCCCCTGGTCTCACAGGCCCTGGACTGGCTGCCTTTGCCAAGCGCCATGCCACAGTGAGTGTGACCCTGGTTCACTCTGTTCCTGCTGCAGCAAGGCGAACCGGGGACCTTGGACCTGGAGAAGCTGGTTAGCACGGTGGCTGCTCAGAAACTTGTCCTGGAGACACCAGCAGGTAACATCTGGGGGGGACACTGGATCCTCTCTGTGGCCCTGGCTCGCCCACAGCGTGTTCCCGGCCTGTCCTGCGAGATCCCACAAGGGGATCCCATGCTGCTTCCTCCTGGCCAGGGCTCCTGCTCCCTGGGACGGGGTGTGTGTTGTTGTGGGCTCTCCAGAACTGGGGCAGTGGCACAGGGCGGTGCTGGACCTCACTGCCCTTTGCATTTCAGGCACCAAAGTGATGGAGAGTGCCGAGGCTGCAGCTGCCCCCTCCCCGCTGCGGAGCGAGGTGAGTCCCACTGCCCTGATCAGCGATGGCAGATGCCCTGGGGTGCTCTTGTGGTCTGTGGGGACAGAGTGCCCCACTGTGCCCCCTGCGAGTACCATGGGGATGCTGAGGCAAGAACCAGGACTGGGGGAGCCCTGCTTGCTTGTCCCATCCCTGAAGCGTGGGCTGCTCATCACAGGAGGGAAGTCCGACCGGAACAGAGGCTGACACGCTGTGGGAGATGCCCTCCTCCTTCTCCAGGCCCCGCTCATCAGCTGCCACAAATCTGAACCGGCGCACGTATGACCTGGAAGGTGAGACCTGGGAATCCTAAACTCAGGGGACTGGGACAAAACACTGAGTGAGGGAAGAGGCCTCCTAAAGGGGGTGCGTGATTGGTCCTGTAGGTGCCGAGGTGGTGGAGGCTGCCAAGGAGCAGGGGGAGAGTGTGGCTGGGATGTGCTCATGTCAGCTGCAGGAGGCTGCTGAGGGACTGCGGCAGGGGCCCGTGTGCAGGGCTTGGCTGAATGACCTGCTCTTCCCCAGGGCTGGTGGAGCTGCTGAACCGGGCCCAGAGCTGCCGGGCCAACGACCAGCGTGGTCTGCTCTCCAAGGAGGACCTGGTCCTGCCTGACTTCCTCCAGCTCCCGGCGCAGGATGACAGTGCCTACGAGGGGTCGAATCAGCCGCACAAGCCTCACGCAGGCTCCAAGGGAGACGACCAGGCTCCCGCCGCAGAGCCAACGGCAGCTCAACCTCCAACCGACTACGAGCGCCGCTGAGTCCTGCTGCACGTCTGTGCCCAGCACGTGGTACCCCTGGGCCATGGCAGGGTCCACATGGGGCCTGACCAGCCCCTGCCCTGCACTGCTGGCACCGCCCGGACCGCACATTCGTCCACGTCCTGTTCCAAACTGTCGTGTCGTGTTGCCGTGAGTGGTTGAGCAGCTGCCATGCCCCTCAGTGGGGTCGCGTCCTGGTGCACACCAAGGGAGTCCTGTACATAGTAGTTTGAGCTCCTGTGCAAAGCACTTTGCAATTTCCCATGCACGCCTGGCACGGTTCTGCTCAGTGCTTCTGCCTCCTCTGCCTGGGGCAGAGCTTCTCCTGGGCAAATCCTACCCATGCCAGGCTGGCACAGCCCCCTTGACTGTCCAAGTGGCGAGAGCAACCGTTTAACTGAAGGGCATGAGGGATGGGGAGGACACAGATGAATCGGGTGTCAAGGTAGGGGGCAGCCCTGTACCCTGGTACAGTGAGTGGGCAGGGTCAGGAGAACACATGCAGACCTAAGGGACGGATCAGGCCCGTGTCCCAGTAGGAATCCGTTGATGCCTCAGTTGTTGATAGGGGGACCTATTAGCTCTCTGAGCCTGTCTTTTAAGGTGCCACGGCCACCCAGCTCCTTGGGAACTTGGCCATGCTGGCCTGTGCCCATGGTCACCCCAACATCTGACAAATTGTTACCATCTGTTTTGCACGAGCAGGGCTGGGCCTGACTGTGCCAGGCTCAGCGCAGAGCCGCCTTCGGGCTCGCTGCACAGCGCATGGACTGTAGCAGCAGTGACAGCACTGCCCTTGTAGAGCAGGGCACGGACACGCTCGCTGCCCGCCTGGCTGACAGGCTTGCCAGCTTGTTGTCTGCCCAGGGTCACCAGGTTCAAGACCTGAGCAGACAGAGGCAGAACCAACAAGGTGTCCCAAAGGACCCTGCCTCCTCCCTGCAGTGAGGCTGTGTAAAGGAGGGTACAGAAATGACCCACAGGCTGCAACTGCCTTCAGGTCACCTGTCCTGGGTTCCTCATTAGAGCCCAGGGCCCTCAGACCTTCATGGTGCTGTGGAATGGGGACTGGGTGCTGAAAGGTGCCAGGCCAATGCAGCCGCCTCTGGGTGCTGAGCGTATCGGGCTGGCCTGCTCGGTGCCCTGGCATGAAGCGGCTGCCTGGCTGCCCTGGGCCAGCCCCAGCCCTGGCGGGACCTCCCTCCTGCCCGCGGGCTGCGCCGCTCGCGCTGCCACGGCCGGTGACGTTGAGGCCGGCTCTGCCAGCCCGGGCTGTGCTCTGCCCTTGGCACAGGGATCCCCCTGCCAGGCATCCCCATGTCCCCAGAGGTCCCTGCCCCCTGGGGACCCCAAGCAGGCTGTGGCAGGGTCAGGCCCTCTCCACCAGAGACCCCTGTGTCACCGCGCATGCTGGGCTGGCCCAGTGCGTGCCCAGCTGTGCCCGGGGTCCTTCCCCTGCTGTGGCCGCGCTGCCAGCCTGGAGGGGTGGCCTGGGGGCTGCCGGGCACCCCCGGGGCAGGGGGCCCCGCTGCCCGCATCCAGCCCCGCAGTGCCCCATGGCTGCAGCCCTGTGGCCCAGGGGCAGAGCCCTCGTGTGTCTCTGTGCTCCCGCTCAGTCCTGTCTGTGGTGTGAAACCGGGAGGAATAAAGAGCATCGCCTAGAAGAGCTTCCCTTGCCTTCCTTAGCCGCCGAGGCCACGGGGAGCCCCGTGGTGCCTTGGAGCTTTGGCTGCCACAGGGCTCGTCATTTCCCCTCCTACCCAGGCCAGGAGCTCCTGGAAGGCAGGAGCCCAGCAGGCCCTGCCCCTCCTCCTGGAGCCCAGCGCCCTCCAACGCTGCGGCCGCACGGGCAGCCCCTGGGAGGTGAGTTCTGCCCGCGGTGGGTCCGTGGCAGTGCCTGGGGAGGCCACGCAGGGCTGCAGCACCGCCCCGAAAAGTCCCGCTGGGCGCAGGGGATGGAGCCGGTCCTGGGCCCAGCGTCCCTGCCCCGAGGGTGGCAGTGGCTCCCTGGGCCGCTGGTGCCTTGGAGCAGTGCCAGGAGCTTGTTCTCCCTGCCCAGCTGGTACCGTAGGGGATCTGTGGGGCTGGTAGGGCCAAGGACTTCAGCCCCGACCCTGTCAATGAGTGACTGCGGGAGCTGCCCGGGCCCCAACAGGTTAATGATTGTGGGTGCAAGTGGGCAGCAGCCACCGTGCCGGGCAGCACTGGCCAAAAGCGCCCCGGGGTACAGGGCAAGCGCGGACACCAGCCTCCCCCCGTGCCCGCAGCGCCTCCCACGCGGTGCAGCCGGGCACGCCGGCCGCTGCTACCGGCATCCATGTGCAGGTCCGGGCAGCTGCTGTGGGAAGGCCCCATGCCAGGCCAGGGGTGGCAATGCCCCAGCCTACGGGCAGGAGGGACAACCCCTCACCGAGCACCCGCTGCCCCAATGGACGCAGGACATCTCCCGGGCATTGGCCTGTCCCAGCTGTTTGACTGTATCAGCTGGGTTTATAGCCTGGTAGAGGCTCATCCATTAAGGCTGCGGGAGCGCCAGGGAGGTCCCTGGGCTGACTTATCCCTAAACCGTCCCCCAACATCTCCAGTGCCCCAGGCTACCTGAGGAAGGTCCCCTTGGCCCCACACTGGCCGCCTTGGCTTGCCTGTCCGCAGTGACAGCCTCACCCCGGCTCCAAACCGTGAGGCGCAGCCCAGACTCGGCAGGGACGCGGCCTCCTCCCTCCACTCGGGCAGGTAGGACTGGGGGCCCTGGGAGCCTCCGGACGCGGCCTGGTGCAGCTTGGGCTCCATCCCCCGGGCTCAGCACCCCACTGAGGCCGCGGGCTCCCGAGGGGACCGGTGTGCCAGGCTCCTTGTCTAGAGCCACACGCGTCCCTTGGTACCCAGGCAGCGCGATCCCGCTCGGCGCCCGCAGGAGCGGGTACCCACGTGCAGGCGGAGTGACCCAGGCGCGGGTCAGGAAGCACTCTGTGCCCCAGTGAGCAGGGGCAACGAGGGCACCGATGCGCCCGCGGGGGCCAGCCCGCCCACTGCGGGCACGTGGCACCGGGATAGGACCCGGGGTCTCGGCTCCCGGCCTCTGCCATTCCAGGCCCAGGGGGAGCGAGACGTCACCGCCGCACGCGCTCTGGTGACACGGCCCCTCCGTGCCAGCTCCCGATGTCTGTCTGTGTTGGAGGGGTGTTTGGCCCCAGCACTCCTCTTGCCTGCCAGGCCCGTGGGCTGCCCGGATGCCTCCTGGGTGGATGGAAACTTGGCAGCAGACGCGTGAACAGAGGGTAATGATGAACGGCCCCCGGGAGCGGGTGATGCTATCGCTGGCCCTGCTCCTCCCGCCCGCCCCAGCCCCGCGCGCAGGCAGACGGGGCCGCGCCGGGCCG
>VZSV01000015.1:5138601-5154363 GCA_013398735.1 Nothocercus julius
GTGGACGCGGCGGCCCCGGCGCTGCCGCCTCCTGCGCCCCAGCCCCGGGCCGCTTTGCTGGCCGGGTCCGGGCTCAACACGTGCTTTGCTCCAGTGTTCGGAAGCCTCCTGGTCTGGTGTGGGAGCGCAGGGCTGAGGTTTCTCGGGGCCTGCGGAGGTGGCCGCTAGCAGCAGCCTTTAGCTGTTGCTGTAAGAGCCAGCTCTGCGTTTCCTTCAAACTGCCCCAGGAGCTTAGGAGGGTCTGGGGCAAGGAAGGTGACAGACCCATCCCCTCCTGCACCCCGTGCCCTGGTGAAGGGAGCAGCTTGGAGATATTACTGAGCCCCAAAACTCTTTGGATGGAGACAGCTGTGGGTGGAGCCTGTGCCACCCCAAAGGGGGACGCAGGAGTGCAGGCTGCGCCCGCACAGGATGCACGTTCCCTGCTCAGCTGTTTGCAGGGCAGGAGGCCTTGCTGAAGGGTGCTGGAACCTCCCCTCAAAGCTAACGAGTGGAGGAACTGCAAGGTGCAGATCCTCACCCTGGGTGTCTTGTAGGGCCTGGCTGCCCTTCCTTAGCTGGGGTGGCTTCTCCTCTGTGGCCTTCACTCACTGCTTGCCCTGTCCATTTTGTTGCTGCGAGCTGCAGTTGACAAAAAGGTGTCTGTGCCGCTGGTTTCTTCTACCCCTGCTTACCCTTGAGTCACTTCCTTCCTGAGTTTGTACAATCGTGCAGCCCAGCTGTGGGCGCAGGGCAGATGCAGCAGTGCTGCCCGCAGAGTGCCAGGAGGTCAGACGCGAGGCCCTCGCTGCAGAAAGGCTGGCAGGGGTGGCCCTGTCCCATGGGCCTGTCCCAGGCTTCACGTGGCAGTGGGATGCTGGGAGAGTGACAGCAGGGACTGTCTAGGGTCAGGGCATCTTGCATATGCAGTGGACAAATGTTTTATAAAACTGTTCCCGAAGGCTGATAATTTATGTTCTGACACTGTCTGATTTCTGCTTTGGCCAGCTCAACAGTGGGATAATGCACTTCCATGGAGAGTGTTTGCTGGGAATGGGTGGGAGGGAAGAAAATCCCTCGAGGCTCCCTGCTCTGAGCAATGAGGCACGCAAGTATTTCAGCGCTTAGTGCCTGCTATGATGTAAATGTTTCCTTTTCCGTCTATCTAGAAGCTTTCCCACCCTGTCCTGCAGCAGTGGGCATTTACTCCCAAGGACTGAAGCTGGAATGATATCTGGCTCTGGGATCTCGCTTGTCGTAGGCCAGCTTATCTCTGGAGAGAGGTGGGAGTGCCCCACTTCACAGGTGGGAAAGCTGTGCTGAGCCTGGGGCAATGCAGCGAGTTGTCTGCAGAGCAGGGATTAGGGCAGGAATTCCTGTCTCCCAGCTTCAGGTCCTTTCTCAAAGAGCTCCTCCCTAAAGCAGGCAATCAGTCGGGAATGAGGAGGTGGCATCAACTACAGCAGGAACCTCGCAATGAGGAGCTTCACTCCGAGCAAGGCTCGGCTTGGAAAGGTGATTGGTCGTGCAGAGATCCCGAGGACAGGCCTGGGAGCCAGGAACTCGGCAGACAGAATAACCTGTGGCTTTAGGTGCTCCTGTCCGTGCCGTGGTTTTCCCATCTTCCCCCAAATAAATGGGCAGGTGAAGGGTGTCAGTGTTGCTGAGTGTGACTTTGTGCTGCCTTTGGGCAGCCAGAACGGTTAGTCCATCTGTTTCTTCCAGCACTCGGCTGAAACCTCTGTGCTTCTGTTCTGTCGGGCAGGAGGCAGCGATGCCACCTGTGTCTCACTCCCCTGTGTGGACTCTTGCCTGGACTTGCTTGTGTAAACGGCCGGCAGGGAGTCGCCTCTCTCAGCTCCTAGTGCTGTGAGATTGGGGCTGTGATCGGTTCCCCTTCGTTACTAACCTCTAATACCAATTTGGATCTCTCGCAGGTGGTGGTGGAAACCGGAAGGGCAAGAGTAAGAAATGGCGTCAGATGCTGCAGTTCCCCCACATCAGCCTCTGTGAGGACCTTCGACAAACCCTTGGTGAGAGATGTGTTTGGGTCTGCAGGGCACTTCAGGCCTTGTGCTCCAAAGCTGGATACACTTAAATGTGACTGTGTGGTGCAGAGGTCAGGAACGTGTAATGGGGCTCCCACTGGCCAAAGCCCAGCTAGGCTTCCTCAGTCAGGGCTGCAGGGAAGAAAAGATGGAGAGGCAACGCACAGCTGCGTGGCGCTTGCTGGATAATACCTCTTGATGTATTCACAAGCCTTCTAGCCTGCATTGGGTTTCACTACAGATTAGCACCTTTCTCTGTGGGAACAGACCTGCTCGATATTGCTGGGTGAGCATAGCTCAGAGGTGCCTTTGCATTAATAATGCAGGTGCTGATAATGTCCTGTGGATTCCTGGCTAGGGCTCAGTCCTGAACTGTGGCCCTTAGCTTCTAGCCCTGATGTAGCAGCTTTACTCCAGGCAAAGCCATGTTCTTGCTGTACAGCATGGATGAGAAATGTGTAGTCGGGCAGGGCTTGGTCTGTCATTTTAGTATTGCACTTTGTACTGTTCATGCTTTTAATGTTGTTTGTGCAGCAGGCTTGGTCCTGATATCATGGGAAATCGTGTTGGGACATGGCTTTGGTTCTTGAACGGGGAGCACTGAGGAGCAGGAAGGCTGTGCAATAAACCTGTGGCATCTTCTGGGGGAAGGTCTCCCTTCTTTAAGTTCTGTAAGCTGAGCTGCATTAAGTTGCCGGCCTGGACTCAGCTGCAGTGGTGGCATCTGGTTAGCCTTGCCGCAGAGCAGGGGGACTGAGCTGAACAAGCCTGGGAGCTGTCTGCAGCCGCAGACCCAATTTTGCTCTGTCCGAGTGCTCCTGGTAGCCCCAAGAGAAGGGCCTGTCTCCTTTTCAGGGCACTTTGGACTGTCACAATTGGACTAGCTCCACTTCCAGCATCCACGCTGCAGCTCCAAGCTCACAGGAGCCCAGATCTGCTGCCTTGTGTTTGCCATTCACGATCTACCTCGCTTAGGCTTCAAAGCCTGATGTAGCAAAGAGGATGCTCTAGCCCTGGTTTTGCTGAAAACTGCATCTCTGGAGTAAGTCCTGACCCTGAGTGCATTTCTGGCATGGGCTGTCCTTGTAGTTCACATTTTCACCATCCCAAGCTCATTTGACTGCTGCGTGTCCTCAGCAGAGCTTTCCTTCCGCCGGGGCCTCTCTCCTGAGGGCAGGTCCCCTTCCCATGGGTGTCTGGCTAGGTTTCGTTCATCTTTGCTGCTGCTCTGTGTGTCCCTGTGGCAGGGCCCAGGCCAGAGTCGTTGTGTTGCTCTGGGAGGCAATTCCCGCCCCTCTGCCAGCCCGTGCCCCCACTTCCCCCGGGAGGCACGAGCTGGGAGGCACTTGCTTCTGCCCCGGGCGGCTCTCGCTTCCCCATGGCAGAGGCGGCCCCAGTCCTTGTGCGCTGCTCACCCAGCGCTGTCTCTGGTTTGCTCTGCTGGAAAGACGTTTGCTTCCTGTTCCGGCGGTTGGGCAGCACGGCCAGCCCGGTGCAGCTGGCTGCCTGCTTGCACAACAAACCCGGCTGAGCCAGGGCAGCCCCCAGGCGAAGCTGAAAACTCCCGATCCTGCCGCCCGCAAAGCCTCATCCTGCCCGGCCGCAGGGAACTCCTTGCTGAGCAGAGGAGGAAACGGCCAGGCTGAAGCGATGGCCCCCGCCCCCCTGCCAGCTCCTACACCCGTCAGGAAGCCACAGCTTCCTCGGGAGCAACTGCTGTGCAGGCAGGGAAGGGCTGCGGGACCCAGCGCCAGAGCGCCCAGGGCCAGGAGCAGCTGGGTGCCCCCGAGGGCACCAAGTGCTGCCTGGATGCCAAAGCAGGGAGAGCAGGTCGGGTCTCCAGAAGAGCTTTGCAGCAGCACAGGGAGCTCCCACCAAGTTCAGCAGGAGAGGAAGAGGTTAACCCCCCCACCCCAGCACTGGGGTCTTTACAGACTGGCGAGACAGACCTCCCTGGGGTTTGGGTAGCAGAGCAAGTGTCCTGCTGTGCTGAACTCCCCATGGCGATGGCAGAATTAGAAATCTGCTGTCACCCAGGACTTGCTTATATTTTCCTGAGGAGCTGCAAGAGGAAAAGGGCCTACTAAAATTCAGGGGGGGGGAAAAAAAACACATATTTTAAAGTTGCCTGGAGAAATGAGGATAGATCACTGATCTTCTGTTGAGCTGGACATGCTCTAGAGAGTCAAAGGTGTTTGGGCCTGACATGCCAGAATGCAGAGGACCTGGGGGAGAAGGGCATAGGGAATCAACAGAGGAAACAGCTCCAAAGGGCAGAAGGTGGCTGTGTAGGGAAGCAGAGATGCTCTAATTGCTGTATGCAGCATTAACAGGGAATGCTATGGAAATAATGCTCTCCACTTCAGTAATACTGTTTCCAGCAGGGCCTTGGTAAATTTTAGGGCTTTGTAAGAGTCATCAGAGTCCATCCTGCCTGGATGATCTGCCTAGGAACAAGCTTGATGTGTTTCTCTTGTCCCAGAGAAAGTTGTGTGTCTGGAAGAGTCAGTTAATCTCTATGAACAGAGGATTGAGCAGGGAGCTTCCAGCTGCGTAGATGCCCTCCTGGAAACAAGAAGGGAATCTGTACAGAAAGGCTTCAAGGAAGCAAACTCTTCCATAGGGTGAGGGAGAAGCCTCCTGTCCTTGTTGGGTGTGTTTCCCTGCCCAGGGGTGTGAGGCTGGCAGGGCCCGTGTGAGCAGCCAGCGGGCGAGTCCGGAGCCTGCGCGCTGCCTCGTGCGGGGCTGCCGGTGCGTGACATTCTCCTCCACGTTTGCAGAGCGGGACTACCACAGCCTGTGCGAGAAGCAGCCCATCGGGCGCATGCTCTTTCGGCAGTTCTGCGAGACACGGCCTGAGCTGTCGCGCTGCGTCAAGTTTCTGGATGCCGTGGTAAGAGCGAAGCCCGACGGGCTCCTCTGGGGGAGGCTGGGATGTTCCTGGCGTTCCGGGCACAGACTGCTTGGCCCTGAGCATCAGAGCTGTTGCCAGGTGCTTTGGGGCCTGTAGGGTTTTTCCTGAAGAATTTGCGAGCTGCAGTTTCTCCAGGATAGGGCTGGGCCTTTATGTAGGCAGCTGTTTGCTGGAGATCTGGTTCTCCAGGAAAGTGCGGGATTGTGGTACCTCGGGTAGGGTGTTGCTGCCGTGCAGCTGTTGCCTGGTAGCAAAGCCTGGTAATTGGCCCGACCTGCTCCTGACAGTGTTTGCTCTGTGCAGGCAGGGTACGAAGTGGCTCCAGATGAGAAGCGGAAGGAATGTGGGCAACACCTGATTGAAAAGTACTTGAAGCCAAAGGTGAGTGAGAGGACTGTGTTTGCTGCTTGCAACGGTAGGAAAACAGTTGGAAAGCCAACAATTGTCATTATGCATGTCCTGGTGCAGCGAATATGCTGGGCAGAGCACTGAGTACTGCGCCTCCCATCACCCCACAAATGACTGTGCTGCTTTTCCCTCTGTTCCTAAGTCAGATGGCCACTTGTGTGCTGTTCCTGTCAGTTTGTCTTTCTAGGCAGGGCTCTCAGGCTCTGCTCCTGTGTCTGACTTCATCCCTTTGTCCCCAGAGTGAGGACCATGTGCCTGAAGTCCCCTCACAGTTAGTGAGTACTTGCTGTGAGAGGTTGGAGCAGGAACCTTCCAAGGAGCTCTTCAAAGAATCCACTAAGTAAGTTGGAGGGCCGGGGCCTGCGCAGTGGTCCAGTGAGAGATCCTGCAGCCAACTGCCCTCCATGTGTGGCGGTCACTTCCTCTGGGGCAGGGAGGGCTTGTGCTAGGGTGCTGTTCAGGCTGGAGCAGCCCCTGCGTGCTTGGCCAGCTGCAGCTCCTGCGGACTCTGTGCGCCACACATTGCAGCAGTCACCTTTGCCCGTCCTCACAATGTGTCACAGGTCTCGGTTGCTGTTTGGGAGGACCCCGTTTTGGCAGGCCTCAGCATCCGGCTGTGCCATGTCTGGTCTGCCATGTGGGTCTCGTGTTCACCTTCAACATGGTGCTGACTGGTGTGGTCCCACTGCCAGCCGTCCTTTCCTGCTGTCCACAGATGTGGCTGTTGTGGCTCGGCAATGGCAGCTATTCCTGCAGGAATCTGAGGTCACCTCGTTCCTTGGACTCATTGCGGAAACAGTGTCCAAGGCCTTGTATCTGGGTGTGAGGAGGAAGCTATTAGGCAAACTGTGCTTGCGGCCTCCACCCCGCTCTCAACAGTAGCTTGAGCACGTTGCCTAACTGGGTGCAGGGCTGTGGCAACGGGTTTGCTGCAGTCTTCTGGGAAGCATTAACTCTGTGTGTGGTAACTAATGTCACTGTCTGAATGCAGAGCCTCCGGGCTGGGCCCTGCCTGCTCTTGGCAAGCGCTGAAAGGAGAAGGACCCATCCGCTTCTCCTTGATGCATGTCTCCAGTCTAGACACTTGTCTAAGGCTCTTTACTGCGCTGGGCAGCCCTGGCACCAGCCACCAAGGCAGTTAGCTCTTTCGAACAAGATCCCCTTGGCCTTTTGTGCTGCATATTCATCTGAAACCCAACAGCTCAGCGCCCTGTGCTGAGTGTAGCTAGCACCTTGAAGCAGTCAGTTACAGCCTTACGTGTGTGTTTGCCGTGCAAGCAGAGGGGCAATTGCAAAGAGCCCCATCGTGCAGCCAGGGCTGATGCAGAGGCCACAATCGGCAGTGCCAGCCCAGTGCCAGGGTGCCGCTCTTGTTGCAGCAGTACCTCCAACTCACCTCATTGCCCCTGTGAGCTAGCACAAAGGGTGGGTGGCCTTTCTGGGCTGGGCCTGTGCAGGGTCATTCAGCCCAGGGCCACACTGGTGAGGGGGTGGTGATGGGGGGGCTGCTTTACCTCCTCTTTGCTTGGACCACCGGCCTGTCCTGTGGCTGGCAGCAGCTCTCAGCAGCCTTGCGGGCTCTCTGCTCTCTCCTAGGCTTATTCACGATTACCTGAGTGTGGCTCCCTTTGCTGACTACCTCGACAGCTTGTACTTCAACCGCTTCCTACAGTGGAAATGGCTGGAACGGTAATGTTGCCTGGCAGCCCTGAGACACCTGAACCCTGGAGCACAGTGGCTGTTTTGAGGGCTCCCTCCAGATCCTTCCTGTGCTGGGTCCTGGCAGGAGCTGAAGGTCTGGCCTTTGCCTGCCTGCTCTTGCTTTCATTCAGGGCCCTTTTCTGGCCCAAGCAGCTGTTTCTAACTCCCCCAGCCAGCCTGCCTGCCTTGCAGGAGAGCAAGGTGTGTTCAGGGAGGGTTTCTGTGCTGAGCCACAGCGCGTTGTGCCAGGGCAGGGGGATGGTTTAGGCCACTGACGTCTCCCTCCTTGTTCCCATCCCACTCACTCCACTTTTCTTTGTGCCACAGGCAGCCAGTGACCAAAAACACTTTTCGTCAGTACCGTGTGCTGGGCAAAGGTGGCTTTGGAGAGGTGAGTGACCAGCATTTCCTCTGCATTTGGGCCACCTGGCAGCCACCTTTGCCCACTGGGAGATGGGAGCCTGTGGACTCAGGCTGGAGGCAGGACCTGTAGCTATCACGGCTGGGGAATTTTTCTGGGATATTCTCCTGGGCTCTGTGCCAGGTACCCCTGCACTCTAGGCATTGCATTATCTGTCCATTCCCCTCTGGTGGGCAGGAGATTCCCCTTGCTGGACACAGGACATGCCCAGGTTATAGCACAGGTGGGTAGCATGTGCTCTGTGGTGCACACTGCTGCCTGAGTAGAGGGTCAGCTCTACTCCTAGTGTCTTGGCAGGGAAAACAGCAGTCCAGAAGCTGTTACTCTGTTAGGCTTCCTTCTGTTTCTGGAGTGGCCTCCTGTCTTCCTAGGCCTTAGACACCTCCTGCGTGTCTGCTAATGGATCTCCTCAGAGTGAGGTTATGACAAGGGCATCTTTGCCTTCCCGTGCCTCTTTCTGAGAGCAGGACATAGACCCTCACTCTGGATGCTGTGGTGAAAGGGTGTTGAGCCTTGTCCCTCCTCCAGGTTTGTGCCTGCCAAGTGCGTGCCACGGGGAAGATGTATGCCTGCAAGAAGCTGGAGAAGAAACGGATCAAAAAGCGGAAGGGGGAGGCCATGGCCCTGAATGAAAAGCAGATCCTGGAAAAAGTGAACAGTAGGTTTGTAGTAAGTACATAGGAGTTGCTCTCACTTTGCACCACGGGGCTGCGGTGGTTGATTTCTCCTGCAATCAGCCAGCCCAGCACCTCTGTGCTCCTCGCCCTGTGTGGAGAGGCAGGATAGACCCTGTCCCATGGGCAGCTGCTTGTCTTCACTTCCTTCCCACGAGGCTGGGATGAGGCAGGAGCCCCTGCTGCCTCCACAGTGACCTCAATGCTCCAGCAGGCTGGTTGTGGGGCTCCCACAGAAAGGGCTGCGCCCGAGGCATGGGCAGCCTGATGCCTCCTGCTATGGAGGATTCATCAGATGGTGCCGCAGGGTTGCTGTTGGGCACTGCTTTCCCCAGGGGGGAGCAGCTGGGTGCAGAAGAGCATCCTCACCGTCTTTGGAAAACTGGGGGTGTGCCGGGGCTGCTGGGTGCTTCCAGGCCCTCCCTGGGTGTGAACAGTTCCCGCTCTGCCTATCATCAGCCCCTTTGCATCTGGAAGGGGATGGGGGTTTGAGGCACCTCCTCCTGCTGTGACTGGTTTCTGGGGTGACAAGGTGCGCATCAGAGTGTGGGCATCTCCCTGCTGCAGCTGTGTCTTCTAACAGCCTTTCTGCCCTGAATTGCAGGTGAGCTTAGCCTATGCATATGAAACTAAAGATGCTCTCTGCCTAGTGCTGACCCTCATGAATGGAGGGGACCTCAAGTTCCATATCTACCACATGGGAGAGGCTGGTTTTGAGGAGCCCCGGGCAGCATTTTATGCTGCTGAAATCTGCTGCGGCCTCGAAGATTTGCACCAGGAGCGGATAGTGTACAGGTACATGCTGCCTGTTCCCCCCGGGGAGGCCTTGTTCCAGAGGCAGAAACAAGAGGGATCCTGCTGCTCTTATCAGCCCAGCGGGGTCTGTCTGCTTGAGAAAATAAGCTCAGACTTGAAACCAGTGCAGAGCTGGATGAGTGGGGATCAGGAATGGAAAGCTGATCTCATGGGAGAGCCAGGAGAGCTTGGCTTTTTATACTGGTAAATGAGCACCAAGAAGAGGATGTGATCATTCTGTGAACGCCTCAGGGCACACACTTGGGTGCTTAGTTCTACAGACAGTGTTGACACTAGGACAAAGGAGGGTGAGATGCTGTGGCACACTCAGGCTGGGAGCTGAGCAGGAGGCAGAACAAGCTGACTACACTCAGTGAGTTGTATGATACAGCGTTAGGGATAGCATGCTTGGACACAGAGGCAGAAAGTCCCCTGTTGTCCTACATTGTGCCTTTTCCAGGACTGACTTTGGAGTGCGGACAGGACAAGCAGAAGTCCCTGCTCCTTCCCTCTTACAGGGCCAGCTCTGTGCTGACTTCTGCACCAGCAAAGAAGGAAGCAGCAGTGTGCTCACTGCTTCCTTCTCTTGAAGGGTTGAAGTCACTGTCATGACCTGCCTCTGTGCCTGGGAGGAGGCAGTTTGCAGGGCTAACCCAGGAAAGAGGTTATCTGTGTGCCTGGGGCAGGGGTGTTGCATCCCTCTGCTGCTTATCTTGGGCTTTGATATGTTGTTGCTTCCTGTGTCTTTTGACAACAGGCTTCTTGCTAATCGAACCTCTTCTTCCTTAGGGACCTGAAGCCAGAGAACATATTGCTAGATGACCACGGTGAGTGAAGGGTGAAGAGCAACTCTGGGCCTGGATCTTTCTCCCTTGCCATACTTGAATAATGGTTGCCCTGTATTCTTGGCAACCTTTGACCCTGCCCTGTTAACTTGCCCTTTCCTTTGTGCAGGTCACATCCGTATCTCGGATCTGGGGCTAGCTGTGCACGTGCCAGAGGGCCAAACAATCAAGGGCCGCGTGGGGACAGTTGGCTACATGGGTAAGTGGCTTAGTCAAAACGTGTGACTGCACACATGCTCTCCCTGCCCTCACACATCCCTTTCCCCTGCTCTGCGCAGCTCCAGAGGTGGTGAAGAATGAGCGCTACACATTCAGCCCAGACTGGTGGGCTCTGGGCTGCCTGGTGTACGAGATGATCGAGGGGCAGTCCCCCTTCCAGCAGCGCAAGAAGAAGATCAAGCGGGAGGAGGTGGAGCGGCTGGTGAAGGATGTGCAAGAGGAATACTCGGAGAAGTTCTCACCCTGCGCCCGCTCCCTCTGTACCATGGTATGAGTGGGCAGCCCTGTGTCTGTGCACCCACCACCCCTGTGTGCATAGTAGCCGAGTGTTGGGCCAGGTTCCCTGACAAGATGGCACAGGAAGGTTCAGGGTGCCCTTGTTCGTCACAGTCCTGGCTGGCTGGTGAGCTCACGCTGCCCTTAGGGATGTGCCACAGGAGCCCAGCTGACCTCCAGGCTGCTCCTTCTGCAGTGCTGATTCCCTGTGTCTTGCAGCTTTTGTGCAAAGACCCTCTGGAGCGCCTGGGGTGCCGAGGAGCTGGGGCCAGGGAAGTGAAGGAGCACCCTCTCTTTAAGCATCTCAACTTCCGGAGGCTGGAAGCAGGCATGCTGGAACCCCCCTTCAAGCCTGATGTAAGTGCCTGTCCAGGAAGAGTGCTCCATGTCCCAACCTTTCCAGTCACTGATGCTGTCAAGGGAAGCAGAGGCCCTGGGGTGGCTCCCCTGAGCAGAGGCCCTCCTGTGCAGGGGTGTTTCTGGGGCTTTTGCTCTGTCTTCTGGCTGCAAGTGAATCTGTCCAGTTCCTCCAGCCTGGCAGAACGGGGCTGCAAGCTCTGGCCTTTGGGGAGGGGGATCCCTGGCTTGGTCAGGAGCCACAGCTGGTGGAGTTGGGGTGGCATCATGTGGACCTTGGCATTAGGGTACTCTTTGTGCTTTTTAGCCCCAGGCCATCTACTGCAAGGATGTTCTGGACATTGAGCAGTTCTCCACGGTGAAGGGGGTTGAGCTGGAGCCTACAGATAATGACTTCTACCAGAAGTTTGCTACAGGAAGTGTGCCCATTCCTTGGCAGAACGAGGTAGGTGAGGACTGGAGTGATGGGACGCCCCTTTCCATGGGACGGGTCTTCACTCCTGCTTGTGCTCACCAGGCATTCTGAGCACCGTGTCCTGCGAGGCACAGGGTCAGTGCTGTCCCTGTCACTCTTGTGCTCTGCCGACCTCTTGGTGTTGAGCTTGGCGTGCAGGTGTCTCTGGCAGTTGCTGCAGCTGTCTCTTCTCTCTTCCAGATGATCGAGACAGAGTGTTTTAAGGAGCTGAATGTCTTTAGCACAGATGGGACAGTGCCCCCAGACCTGGACTGGAAAGGGCAGCCTTCTCCACAGCCCAAAAAGGGCTTACTGCAGCGCTTCTTCAGCAGACAGGTAGGAGTGTTAGCCCAGGGCTTTCTCCACAGCAAGTCCTCTAGCAGCACCGGGCCTGCTGCCAACCAGTGCCAGGTAGATCTGGCAGGGAGGTGGGCACCAGGGAGCAGCAGGCACAGGCCTCCCTTTGTCAGGCAGCCTGGCCCCAGCACTCTCAGAGGACCTGGGCAAGGCTGCAGGGAGCTCTGCTGCTTCCTCTGCACCTCTCCACTGTCCTGTCCATCAGCCGTCCCCTGGCCAGCCCTCCCCATGAGGGGACCTGGGGACTGGGACAATGTGTCCCAGCTTAAACATGCTGTAGTCATAAAGATGGAGAGGTGGTGCCGAAGGCACCAAAATGGCAAACCTGCTGCCTTCCTACATGAACCGCTCGTCCTGAGGAAGACTTTGCTCTTGGTATGGAGCTTGTGCGCTCCCAGAGCAGTTCAGCCAGATCTGGAAAAGGCAGAGTACTTGTTGGAGCAGTATTTTTGAGGATGAGGAGGAATATCTTGAGCACTGCTACTGTGGGTTTTTTTTTTGTTTTGTTTTGTTTCTTTTTGTTTGTTTGTTTTGCCTGCATGTGTCATCTGGCCCAGAACAGCCTTTGCCTTTTCAGGATTGGTAAACTCTGGGCTGCTGTCCTGCAACAGCTGCTTGTAGCTGTGGGACTTGAGCATGGCTGGCTCTGGGCTGCTCTGGACCCACTTTTAACTGCCTAGTTCTGAGTCCTCCTTCCCCGCCCAGCTCCGAGTTGTGCTTCACTGTTTGGTGGGAGCCTGGTATCCCGACATAGCCGGAGACAGCTCTGGACTGGGATACTCTGCTGTCTGCTCTTCCCTAGGCAGGCAGAACCTGCCCGAGGATGAGCTGCCTGTGGCAGGGATTGGACCTTGATTTGCCACATGTTTTCTCTTTCCAGAGGTGAGCAGTCTCCCTCCTGGCTGCTCTGCTCAGGGAAATACCTGGTGGCCTGTGGACGTGGCAAGATCTGGGAGAGAGCAGTTGTCCTTCAGTGCCTGACCCCTTCTCCCAGCAGAGCACATGCTGCTTGTGTTCTAACTGCCCCCCGAGCCACTAATCCTGCTCCCCTGCTCTGGCTGCCACCCCGCTGCGGGGCAGCCTTGCCCCAGCCTGAGCCCAAGCTGCCCCTACGGCGCTGCTGAGGGAGCCCAGCTCCCGGGGCCACGGGCGGCTCTGCGTTCCCTCTGCCCCTCTGCTCAAGTGTCCAGGACACAAAGAAGGGTTGAGAGACTGTGAAGGGGTTGTCATTGCCCTGTGTCCCAGCTCTAGCGAGAGGCCTTCAGCTCCTGTCTGACCTGATGAGTCCTGCCTGGGGCGGATTCTGTCTGCTGGCACCGCGCGCTGCCCCAGTGTGGCTATAGCGAGGGCAGCGCCCGGCTTCCGAGCTTGTCGGCTGCGTGCTCAGCGTGTCTGCTGCGAGCCCGTGCCCTGGCCGCAGCTGCGCTGCCCTGCAGGCTTGGGTGCCCTCCAGCCTCTTCCCTCTGTGTAGCTCTCGCACACACAGGCCCTTCCCTGCCCGAGGGCAGCTGTGGCCAGGGTTGTGTGACCATGCTCACCCTCTGCTTGCTGTGCTCCTCTCTCCCTCTTCCCTCTCGTTGCCCTTCTGACTTCAGGACTGTTGTGGAAACTGCAGCGACAGCGAGGAAGAGCCCACGCGGCTGTAGAGCATGGCTTGTTCTCCAGCCCCTGGGACCCTCTTGCCTCTCCGGGTGCCCAGCAGAACAACAGGCCAGCCTGAAGGACAAGGTAGCAGCGGCCCCACAAGGTGGATTTGTTTACAGCTTTGCACATCTGTATTTGAAGACTTTGAGGATGGCTTCAGGGCTGGCAGCAGCCCATACCGTCTGCCTCGGGCCGAGGAGCCACTGACCGTTGCGAAGCCATCATTCCTAAGACAGACCTGGACACTCCTGAATCCGCCACTTGGGATTGTGCTGCTGCCCGCTGGCTGCCGCTCCCCTCGCGGGCTGCGGGCGGGAGGGAGGGATGGCGCTGACGTGGGCAGATGCCAGGCTGGAGCAGCTCTGTTGACACATTCCACGGTGCCGAAGCGGCACTGCAGGTTTGGTGTATATTTATATATGTTGGTCTGTACATATCACATGTTGGTTTTTAATCTATAGGTGGGGGCCTGCACTGCCCTCACCCTGTCACAGGCACAAATGTCCTCCTATGGGGGGAGTGACAGTCCCAGCTTTGTACCAGAGAGTCCTGGGCAGAGGCCTTCTGTGCCTTGAGGTGCCTAAGGCATCTTTCCTGGACCTTCCTGGCCATGCTGAGGCGTCCCTGGCTCCAGAGGAGTCCGTTGCTCAGCCTTGAAGCACAGGAAACCGCTGTGCCAAAGCGTCTCATCGCATCCTGGCAGCAGAGCGTCGCTGCTTCGTCCCCGCTTCCCTGTCTGCTGGAGCCTGCTTCCTCCTGCCTTGTCTTGCACACGCTGCCAGCTCCCGGGCACTGATCCCGGCCCTCTCTAGACCCTTGGCATGCTGCCTGCAGCGCGGCCGGGTGTAGCTGCTCCCACAGCAGCTGCACAGAAGGTAACTGAAGGGTTGAGCTGAGGCCCTGCGTGGTGCGGGAGGTTCCCCGCACGCTCCCGCCAGCTTCGCAGCAGCCATCTGTGCCTGCTGGGGACCCGGTGGGCACACGAAGGCCCTGGGTCCAGCTTGCTGGGGGTGCCCGCCGTGCACTGGCACAAGTGTGTGTGTGCAGCAGGCACCTAGAGGGCCCCAATCCTGGGTGACAAAGCTGGGGTAAAGGAGATGTCCTGTCCTGGGGCCGGTTACCCCAGAGCGAGCAAGGCCGGTGCTGCAGCCTGCGTGCTGCAGCGGCTTAGCTTAGTGCCTGTCCTGAGGGGTGTCCCCACGCATGTGGCTGCTGGTGGCCTTGGTGCCCCGGGGGTTGCTGGAGAGCAGGGTCACTCGGCCCTGCTCCCCCGCCCCTCCGTTCACCTCGTGTGCGCCTGCTCAGGGCTGCATCCCTGCCCTAACCCCTCTGCTTCCGCGTGCGGCTGCGGGTGCGCGCGCTGCTGCCTCGTGCTCGTTCTGAGCCAGGCCCCGTGGCGGGGCTGAGCACCTACTTGGACCTGTGGTATTTGCTTGCCTTGCACTAAAGTTTGAGAGTATTTAAATTTTTAACCTTTTGTTAAGTGTAAGATTTGCTGTGTCTTGTGTTCCTGTCGCGCAGAGGAGAGCTGAGTGAGCAGCACCCAGCGCCTTGCGCTTGTTCCCTTCGCGCGCTGGGGGCCGGCCTGGCAGGGTCACTGCCGGGGCTGCGTGGGACCAGGACAGGGCAGTGATGAGTACAGAGCCGTTGCCCTCGGGCATTCTCACGTGGGCCGTGCCCCCTGCTCTGAGCACGGCCCCCAGCATCCCCACCTGCCCTCGGTGCAGCAGCCCTGCCCAGGTCCCGCTGCTGGGCTCTGCGGCCACGGGCCTCGGCTGCAGCTCCTTGTGCCCCTCGTGGGGCCACTTGCAGGGCCGGGGCCGGCGGCGGCGCCTGCGGCAGTGGCCGCAGCCTCGTGCGCAGCGCGGGGCGGCCGTCGCGCAGCTGCACGGGGATGAGAATAGCAAGTGCGGCCCCGTAGCTAGGGAACAGTTGCTATGGGAGCAGGCGAGGAGGAGTTCTCACCCGTGGAGGGGGCATCTTGGGGTAAAATCCAGGAATTTTCTGCAGCCATGGAAAAAAAGGAAGAAGGACGCACAGCAGGGGGAGGGGGACTGCCTGGCGCGGGCAATCCCGCGCGCCACTGGCGCTGGTCGCGCTGCCCTTCCAGCACTGCCTGCATCGCAGCAGCCCAGGGCCGTGCAGGGGCCGGGCCCTGGCCCTGCATGAACAGCCCCTGTTGTCCCGGTCCCGGTGGCTCCGGTGGGTCCGCAGGACGCTCGGAGGGTGGCAGATAGCCTGGAGCCGAGCACCCAGGACAGCTGGGGTGGCCCCAAGGGCCCTCCCTGTGCTTTGCCCAATGCTGTCCTTTGGTCCCCAAGCTCTGTGCTGGTGGGAGCCTTGCGGGGTGCCAGTTCCGCAGATGCCGCAGCGGAGCGGCTGGGAGAGCCCTGCCTTGGTGCCCGGCTCATGGGCGGGGGGTGCCCCGGCCTGGGGGCGGGGGCGGAGGCGGCAGCGCCGCACACGCTTTTCGGGGGTGAAGGATGAAGGATGCTCTGAGCTGTTGCCTGGGCAACGGCTCCTCCTCCAGCCCCACACGCGGTTTGGGAAGCGCCCCCCCCGTCTCCCCCTGCCGTCGCCACCGCGGGCACCGCAGCTCCCGGGCCCGGCACCGTGCCGGGGGCGGCCACCCCCGGCCTCTCCGTGCCCCCCTGCATGGCCGTGGCCTCC
>VZSV01000015.1:5223623-5243142 GCA_013398735.1 Nothocercus julius
AGGTATACAATGTAAATAAAATGCATTGTGGTCTGAGAACGGGTTTACGGGTGGAACATCAACAGGTTCAGCCTGTGGAGGTGTGAAGGGGAAGAAAAAATGTTTCCCGAAGGGCGCAAGGCCTGCGCCTGGGGGGAAGGAAGATGCCCTGCGCGCAGCAGCGCCCGAGCTCTGCAGAAGGGCCCCCCGGCCCAGCGGAGCTGCTCCTCCCCTCCGCACGCTGCCCTGAGGCCTGCTGGACTCGCTGCACCCGCTCTGCACCCCGCGCTGAGGAACCTCCCTCGGCCAAGCCGCTCTCTGCCGAGCGGGGTCGCACCGGGCTCTGCTCGCGCGGCCCCTCGCAGCCTGCGCCCCCCGCAAGGAACACAAAACACAAGAGGACATCGAGAGTAAAGTTAAACTTTACTTTACAGTAATTTTTCTTCTATATACAAAGAATTACAGTACATGTTCTGGGAGCACCTGGGCAGGGCAACCCTCTTTTCATTATAAGTTTCACATACACAGCCAACAGTCTAAGGGGAGCAAAATGAAAGTAATCAATGGTCCAAGACTCTCCCCTCTCCCTCTTCTAAAAATAATATACATGCTGGAAAGATGTATGTTTCTCTCACCCGCTCTGGCATTCTTGGCGTGGAAGTGACAAGACCTGGACGGCTCCGAGGAACGACGTGCGTCCCGGGAGCAGCCGTGTCCCCAGCGCGCGTCCCCGCACTTCAGTTGCGTTTTCCTTCTGCAAAAGGGGACCGTGCAGGAGCTTCCCCTCCAGGCCCTGGGCTTGGCATGGCCCGCAGCGAGGAACGCGCCGAGGTGCTCCCGCCGCGGCGCTCCGTGCCGGGACCTTCGCACGCGCGCTCGGCCAGCACCAAGTCCTGCCGCTCGGAAACGGCGTTGGCCCCGGTGCAGACACCGCCCCGGCCCCTAGCACGTCGCCCACCTAACGCTCTCGAGCGGCTCCGTGCGCCTGCGCCCCGCGTTGCTCCCTCGCGCCCCGCGCCCACTCACAGGGGGCTTCTCCCCTAGGGAAGGCTGGCGGGACAAGACGCCTTCCCTGGGGCGTGCGGGCACCCAACGTGGCGGGAGGGAGCTCTGCGCGCCCGGCACGACGACTCCCAAAGCGCCCCCCGCCTGCCCCTGCGCCGGCACGACCGCGGCCGGCAGAAACTCAGCGCCGCTCGTGCTGGCCAGGGCAGCCCCCGGCTCCAGCCTCGCTTCACCTCGAGCCTCCTGGTGCTGCTGCTTTGCCTTTTAGCAAGTTCCCAGTGTCCGGGAAAAAAAAAGAAAAAAAAAAAAAAGACACAAAACCCAGTTCCTTGAAGTCAACAACTAGGAAACATCAGAAAAACAAAACAAAACTGAAACCAGCTCAGTACCAAACAGACACGAAGAACATGCAGTCAGCAGATGCCTGGCTTGCTTGGTATGGCTCCGGTCGCTCTCTGCACTAATTGGGCCCCCTGGCACGCTGGTTTGAGTCTCAAAACCATCACAAACCAAGGAACTGAGTCTCTCCAAGCTTAAGAGACATGCCTTGCCCTGTTGCTGTCACACACACCAAAGCCCAAGCCCCAGGTATCAGGGGACAGGATTCAGCTGAGAAAAACTCCAGCCCGAGTGCTGGGAGCTGTGACTTCAGCCCTACTGTGCCGAGCTGCCAAACGTTTTACAATAGCACCACAATAGCCCAAGTGCTTAGCCAAGGGCAAACTGATTAAAACTTTACCTTGGAATAGGACATAGCATCATCCGTTTCTCGAGATTTCCCTCGGAGGTAGATTCAGTGCTGTAGGGCCTGTCCATCCCTGCCGCTTGTCCAGCCCCCGCCACGCTCACGCACGCTGTCCTGCCGCGGCGCCTGCAGCGCTCCCGCGCCGACTCCACCTCGGAGCACAAACGTGCGTTTCCTACCTGCCGAGGGCACTGCCATCCTGCCCCTGCCACACGGGCGAGCCGCAGAGCCGGCCCCAAACTACAGCATCCCATCTCCCAGGGCCCGGGAACGCAGAGCGCCCCTCGGCACGGCCGGGCCGGTGCTACGGGGAGGCCCTCACTTGCAAATGCCTCCCCTGGGGCGTCACCGAACGGCGACACGAGAGCTGGCTGGACGCCGGCGGCCGCCTCTGTAGCTTCCTCGCAGAGTAGCTGCACATTTGACACTTTGCTTTAACATTCACTCACCGGCAAAGGGTAAAAGATTCATCAATAATTCAGGGCAAAGCACATTACAAGCAGGTTACAATTACGGTTATTCCAAACATCAAGCAAACGCAGAAGTTAAGGCTGAAATCAAAAATAAACTGAAGGTGTGGAAGGTCTGAGGTCTCTCAAACAAACTCTCCTCTACCCTGTAGTGATGCTGGCTGCCTCGTCCAAGCACAAGCAACATAGATACCAACCGCACGCTCATGTTAAACCAACCTGCAAGATGCATTAGGGTTAGGCCTCCTTTTTTTTTTTTTTTCTCCAATTAAACAGAGTCAAAGATATTCTAGTACCCTAATTCTGCATCTTCTCACCTTAACATTTTCCTGCTCTTTAGTTTTAACCATATATCTGATCTCTTGAAATTTTAATACTGCCCCCACCTTTAAAGGAAAGCCTGAAGCTGGTGCGGAGGGAAGGGGGTTAAATTCTAAAATGTACCACATGCTCCCACAGTACTATCTGGATAGCTTGTGCATGGAAATGAATCTGTTACTCTTTAAATAGGAAAAGTTTCAACTTGAGAACAGTACTAACGGGTGCTACCGTGAGCCAGGTCCTATCTGAGATGCCTCAGTCTGGGATTCTCCCTTACAAGGGGATCGCCAGGAGCCCGGCCCACCGCAGCCCCGGCTGCCCTGCTCTGCTCCTGCGCACGCACCCTCACGGATGCTCCGCACCGCTCCCTGCCGGCAAACGGGGCCGTCCCGACCAGAGCCGCGGGAAGCCACGGAATTCTACAAGCGGAGCTACAGCTCGACAGCAAAGGCAGCGCCACTCGGCCCCTTCCTGCCGCGCAGGCTGGCACCGGCAGCTTCCCTCCGGCGTCAGCGTCCTGCCAGGGCAATGCGCTACTCGAGTGTTAAAAGCATCCAGCGATTCAAACCGGCAAAACTCGGAGAGGCAGCGGGGAATCTCCGAAGCCGCCTGGAGGAAGCGCCAGCACAGCCCTCTGCCCCGCACGAACGGCCAGCAGCTCCTCAGGGTCCGAAGCAGCTGCCGTTTTCCACGTGAGGATGGTGCTGCCCAAAGCTCCCCGCCACCCTGCGCCCATCTTGCTCGCCTCTCCGCGACAGACAGGCCGGTAAGAGGAGCGCGGCTCCGTCGGGCCCGGAGCGACCTATCTCCAAACCTCTGCAGGCCTTGCCCATTTTGCTGAGGTGACCCAGCCCGGTCAGTTGTTCCTAGGAACATTTAATCTTCCCCTGCGAGCCCTGGGCACATCTATGAAACCCTCCCTCTTTGACACAACATTACCCAGAGGAGCACCAGGGTTGGGGGAACTTGCTGGCTTCCTCTTTCAACATTACCAAGCACCAGGTCACTTTTTAGTGCGCGGCCTCCCAGCTACCATTGAAGTCAACTTTCCAACACGTAGCTGGAAGGCAGCAAGCTGGAAAACTGGTTCCTCATGGAAAAGGCATGAAGGGAGACAAGAAGAGAGGTGGAATAAAGTCAGGTGCAAGGAATAAGGCTGCGGGTTTGATAACGCCATGCAACAGTTCAGTCTACGTGCACTGTTCAAAACACGGTTCTCGGTAACGGCTTGCTGTGTGAGAGGCTTCCGCTGCTGTGAACCTCACCCTAGCAATTGAACACACGATTTATAGAAGTGATTTTTCAAACCTGCACTTAACGAGAATTCATTGAGAACTTCTCCTTCATACAGATTTAAAATAGCCTGCACCAAAAATATTCACAGTTTATTTTTCATGAAACAAATAACTAGTTAACACATGACAATGCAAAGCGGAGTTGGACAGAGCAGTGCAGATACCTTTCTGGTTACAGCTGTAGCTGGCTGGGTGGCTGGCACGGAGGTAACCCTACTTACACAATCTACATGACTAAGTCCAGCTCATGGGAAGGCCTATAAATGCAAATTCAAGATTTATTTTTCCTTCTCACACATGATAAATACTTAATATACTGAACCTCAATACCATTCTTTTTATTTTGTTTAAAAAAAGTTAATAAATGCCCTTAGTATATCTTCTCTCTCAATGGTTCTGAGGAGTTGTCCTGATTCCCTTTGTGCAGGAGTCACGCAGAAACACAAGCTGCTTGCATTTCCCCAGTTTCAGCAGCAAGCAGGAATTGACCTGCCAGTCTTCCCGGAAAAAAAACATTAAACAGTAAGTTTCCATAAGCCATAAAGCTTTTTTGAAGTTGCTAGCTATTCTACACAGGATCTGAAATGATTCGGACTACAGAAGGGATGCACCATAGCACTGGTAATGTCCCCTTGTGCCCAGCACACCCAGCCTTTACAGCAGGACATTGTCTTGGGTGCACACAGCAGGAAAGGAGAGCGGATCAGGATTTGTCTTGCTACAAGTGTCTGTCTCCCTTCATAAAACACTGCAAAGCTAAAGACCACCCAGCTCCGGGAGCAGCAAGCACTTGCAAGCCAAATGCTAACAACGACCTGCTCCCAAGTCAGGAGGGAAGGGTCAGCCTGGAGGTAAACTGTCCTCGAGGGGAGACCTACAGATCTGCCCGGACCTGGAAGGACACACTGGAGCTGTACAAGAGGCGGGTGGCTGGCACAGAGCGACCCAAGGCTGCAGGAGCCGCGTCAGCAGAGCTCAGGCAAATCATGGAGGTAACGTGTTGTGAGAGTGGGAGGGTGTGCTGGTCAGGCAACGCTTCCTGATGGCAGGACACTGACCCCATCAAAGCCAGACAGTGCCACCCGGGACACCTGCCCTCCTCCTGGCTCTGAGGGCGGCGGTGGCTGGTGTCACAGGGTGCCAATCCTTCAGTCCCTGGGGCACAACCGCTTCCCCCATGAGCGTCACGGCAAAGCAAACTCCTGCCTCAACACTCAAGTCATCCACTGCTTTCAGCAGGTCTAGCCTGGACACCAGCCTGACAACCACCAGGAACAAAATACCTCTTTAACTGGAAAAGGGAGAGAAGGAAAGAGAATGCCAGCCAGCTGCTAGAGCCCACTGCGTTCCAGTGTGAGAACTACTATTCAGTTGGAAGGACACACACACACGCGCACACACACACACACACACACACACACACACACACACACACACACACCAAAATAGTCCAGTTAATTCAAGTCTCCTTTGGTTGCAGATAAGCCAGAAGCTACCCAAGGGAAAGGTGTTTCGATGGGCCCCGAAATAGACACGACTCTCTTGCCTCTGTGCTACAGAGCTACGCCCCTGTGGCACAGGCTTCGCTTGCAGCTCTGCAGTGCATCACTCTGCTGGGAGGACCAGATGCGATGCACACACGTCCTGAACACGTCTGAGACAAGCGAAGAAGAGCCCGCTTAGTTTGCTGGCTCATGGTAATGACAGAAGTCAAGAAGAGACTAGATGGAAATTTCAAAGGGAGCACCGACACCCTGCAGGGGTGGTGCACAGCACCTTGGAGAAATTCACTCCGCTCTGCTATTGCTGCTTTACAGGTCACAATGTTTTCAAGTGCAGGAAACACTCTGCATGTCCTGTGCTAAAGGTTTAAGACACAAGAACAAAAAAAAATACTGCCAAAAGGCTTCTTCCAAGATCTCTCTTTCCTCTGACCTCCTTCAGATTTCCCATTTCTTGGGCCTGGACAGTCGCAGCTTTGTATAAAGGAGCCTTAATGAACATTGCCTATTGCTGGAGGAAACTGCACAGCGCGGGTGCAGTGGGTTCCTCTCCTAGCTCAGCTGGAGACAACACCTGCCCTTCAGTGAACCACGCACGCAGCACATCCCAGGGAATGAATGGACAGACCTTGCAAAGCACAACCCTGCAGGGGCAAATCTGGGCACACAACAGCCAACCCCCTTCCCCGCTGCTACTGTCTAGCAAGAGAACACACCTGATTGCTCATCTTATCCCTGGAACATCTCGAGTCCCGGGGAGCCTCACTGATCTGCTTCTGCTAAACACAGTAATAGGAAAGACTCCCACTAGCTGCACTTGGGAACCCACCTGTGAATTAGACCTGGAGCTTGAACATGCTGGATCAGTAATGTGACCATTCCAATGGAATCTGAGATCTTATCCAGAGTGGACTCTTTTATTTCAGCTTTACCATTTGTAAAAGGAAGAGGAAAAGGTCACAGATGCTCTCTCCCCCTTGGCTGGGCCACACTCAGACTTAAGTGAATGTCCTTGCTCACGTCATGAGAGAATACGGATAGGATGTGCATGGGTTAGGGGCTGGGCTCCAGGAAGTGAATAAAAAATAAAATAAAATAAAAAAAAGGAATAACCCCCTCCCTAAACATTAAGAGACTGAAACCTGCCTCCCATATTCACCAACCTCACTTTGGCTCTGAGTCAGCCAATTCACGACAGACAGAATCCTGGTTATGGGCTAGCGCCATGTTTTGTTCAGGCAAAGGGTCCTGCTCCTGAGGAATCAGTACTTTTCCAGCCAGCCAAGAAATCTGGTCAATTGTCTGAACGTTCCTGACAACCCACTGCACCTGCTCCGGGGACGCCGGTGCCTCGCGGGCGGGCCGAGGGGCCTGCTCAAACACGCACAACCTCTCCGATGTCCAAGGGGTTTGCTCTGCGGGCGCCGGAGCCACGTCCCAGCCAGGCTGAAGGGTCGGCTCTGGTAGTTTCTCTGCTGTCCGAGGAGACTGCTCTGCAGGCATCAGGGCTTTTGCAGCGGGCCAGTGGGTTTGCTCGTGCGTCTGTAGTTTCTCCGTAGGCCAAGGTATCTGTCCGACATGCACTGCTGCTTTCCCAGCAGACCAAGAGATTTGCTCAGCGGGTAACATGGTCCTCTCTTTCTGCTGGGAATTGGCCTCTCCAGCGGCGGCTCCCCTCTCTTTCGGCTGAGCGTTCTGGTCGACGGGCCGCAGCGCTTTCTCAGAGAGCAGCAGCCTCAGAGACGACGCAGCCGGAGGCTTCTCCAGACCTTGAGGCCGAGGAGCTACGGCCGCAGTCAGCTTGTCTGACGCCTGAGGCCACGGGGCTGTCAGAGTGAGAGGCCTCTCCAGCAGCTGAGGCCGGGTCACTCCAGAGCCAAGAGCCTTCTCCGGAGGCAGGACCCGCAGCGCCGCGGAGTCGGAAGGCTTCTCCGGAGGCAGGGCCCGCAGCACCCCGGGGCTCAGAGCCTTCTGCCCCAGGGGCAGCCGCAGCGCCCCCGAGCTCAGAGCCTTCTCCACCGGCAGGATGTGCGGCGACCTGGAGCCAGGGGCCTTCTCCGGAGGCAGCGGCCGCAGCACGCCTAAGCTGGCTGCCTTCTCCATGGGGAGGATCCGTGACATCCCCGATGTGGGAGCCTTCTCCAGCGGCAGGGGACACGGTGCCCCAGAGCTGGGTGCCCTCTCCGGGGCCGGGAGCCGCACGGCCCCAGAGAAGGAAGCCTTTTCTGGGAGCAGGGGCCGTGGCACCCCAGATCCAGGAGCCTTCTCCGTGGGCAGCATCCGTGAGACTGGGGAGCTGGGAACGTTTTCAATGGGCAGAGGCCACAGCACCCCGGGGCCTGGAGCCTTCTCTGATGCTGGGACACGTGACACCACAGAGCTGGGAGCCTTTTCCATGGGCTGCGGACTCTGGGCAGAAGGTTTATTCAACAGCACAGGCTGATCGGCCACAGGAGGCTCATGCACTGCCTGGGACTGCGCGGTCCCTGCGGTGCCGAGAAGTCTGTCCGACAGTTGAGGGTGCAGGCATTTTGTTGGGAACTCCTCCAGCAGCGGAGACTGCTGGGTCCTGGTGCCAGCGAGGGACTTGCCCGAGAACCCCAAAACCCCGGAGGTGGCAGGAGGCTTGTCCGATAGCTGCAGGTCACCAGCAGCAAGGAGCGACTCGTCCGATGACGGCGGCGTTCCCGGCGGAGATTTGCTCGGCAGCTGAGGCTGTGAGGAGTCGCTAGGAGACTCATCCAGCGGCCACAGCACCGCGTTGGCGGGAGGTTTGTCGGGCTGCTCAGACCTCAGCGCTACAACGATGGGCTGCTTCTCCGACTGCAGCCTGAGGGACAGGGCAGCCTGGGGCCTGTCCGAGGGCTGCAAACGGAGCGACAGGGTGGTGGGAGGTTTGTCCGAAGGCTGCAGCCGGAGTGAAAGGGTGGTGGGGGGTTTGTTGGAGGGCTTCAGCCTCAGTGACAAGGTGGTGGGGGGTTTATTTGACGGCGGCAGCCTCAGGGCCAGGGTGGCAGGCGGTTTGTCTGGTGGAGGCAGCTTCAGGGCCAGGGTGGTGGGGGGCTTGTTTGACGGCTGCAGCCTCAGGGCCAGGGTGGTGGGGGGTTTGTCTGAAGGCGGCAGCCTCAACGCTAGGGTAGCGGGGGGTTTGTCCGATGTCTGCAGTCTGAAGGCCACGGACTGAGGTAGCCTGTCCAGAGACTGAGCGCTCAGGTCTGTGTCTGCAGACGGCTGCTCTGGCGGCTGGGCGTCCTCGCCGTTAGCCAGTGCTCCTATGGGAGGCACATACTCACGAATTTCTCCTGGCTCGAGCGGGTTGGGCCCACAGGGATCATGCTCTGTGCAGCATAAACGTCCATCCAGCTTGGAGATGAAGAGCATGCCTTCTCGGTGCTGCTTGCAGAACGACCTGGGGCACATCTCGCAGAAGGAAGCTGCTTCCTTGCCACACAAATCACACTGATGCCATGGGCATTCCCATTTTCCTGCAGTATGAACACAAGAGAAAAGACATAATTTAGGAGTGGTACAAAGGTAAGATACAAGATGAACAGATACAAGATGCAAGGATGAGTCAGAACACACTGGGAACACTTGGATATACTTCTGCAGCTGCTGGTTCTTAATCTCTGCCATAACTCTTAGACTTGAAGGGCAGTTAACAGGAATTTGCAGTCCTTAGAAGCAACAAGAGAAATCATCATCATGACAAACAAAAACCAAGCCAGGTGAGAACAGAGGCCCACCTGAGTTCAGGATGACACTAACCAGTATGGGCATCTAGATGAGGGCAGACATCTCCAGCTTGCACCTCATTGTGCCTCTAATTTCCAGAGAACAAACAAACAATCGCCCAACAGTAGCTGTGTGCAAGACATGCACTGGACTTTTTGAAGTAATTTCATCCAAATTATTTTTAAATTCTGGCCATACAGATTACAGGCCGTCATCTATGCTGAATGATTTGTGGACGTTTCAGGTTCATCTAAGTCTTTGTTAGTTCTGGGGCCAACTTCCTGCCTTCCTGTTTATCAGAAAGTAGTCATCAGAGGACAGCGGATATAAGGAAATGAATTTCTCTTGTCTCCATCCCCAAGACATCTTCCTTAACCTCTGTGTATGCCCACAATAAAAATGCTTCTTAACACGAAACCGAGCTGTGCCCTGAGGAGGTCACTGTCCACACTGCATGTGTTCACTGTAGGATCAAAGTCAGCGTGCAGAAAAAGAAAACAGAAGTTCATAGAGGTTATTTTGTTTCTTTCACATGAAGATGGACCTTACTGATTCAGCCCTCTGCTTCCTCCCAGCGAAGGCTGCTGCCATCTCAACCTGGCTTCTAACTAGTTCAGAGACAGCAAGGGCAGGGGACATGCACCAGCAGTGCGGCAACAGTGCCAGCGCCAGAGCACTCCCCATCCTCCCCGAACCAAGCCCACACATCTGTGGTTTTGGCTACCGGCTCTTTCCAAGAAAGGCAGGAAGGGATAGAGACTCTGCTCCCGCACTGAGCAGCTGTGGCCATTTCTCGATGTGCTTGTGCAACATCAGCTTTCCACTCCCTCCTGCCTCGCACGCTGCTATTCCCCCTGGACTGGAGAGAACACGCAGCATGTTTTTCTGTTCCTTTGAAGTTAATCCAAGACTTCTGTTCTGATCTCAAAAAAAAAAAAAAGTACACCGAGCCTCTGTGTCTTTTCCATTTTTTTCAGAACATGGAAGCTTCAGACTAGATATGGTTCTCCCCTCTTGGCCTCGCAGTGCTGCTCCCCCTGCCGCTCCCACACCATCTTTGCACCAGCTTTTCCCTCTGCCAGGACTGATGAACTCTCCTGACACTCTGTTATTAGAGAACACACACTTCAAACATTCACTGTGGCCACTGGAGAAATTCTGGAGTTGTTATTACAGAGGTCATTTGTAACAGCTGAAAATAAAATAAGAGAAAAACTGCCAGTGGGTTTCATCAAGGATGGATGGATCAAACCACACGAACGGCCCCTGGCAGGATAAGAGGCCTAATGAATAAGGAGCCTCTCCAGAAAGAGTCCAGAGAAGAGGACTGCTCAGAAGCACAATTACACAATTAGCAGCATGCAAACAAGCAGAAAATTCCTACTGTTTGACAGCAATCCTGGGACAGAAGAAGATTTTGAAGCAAAAAAATGATAAACCTTTAACATTCTGTATGGTATCCTAAGTTGCTGGTTATGAAAATAACAGTCTAGATTAAAAAAAGTAAAATGGCAAATGGCAAAACTGTTCTCAAAACTCAGAAAGCAGCTATTAATGTTCTTCTGTCAAACAGAGAGAGCATTTCAAATAAGGTCCTACAGGAAGTCTGTTCTAGTCTATATTTTAATTTAAATTTTGTAAGCAGAATAGTAAATATCTTTACAGAAACATCTGTAGCAAGGCTGTACAAGGCTGTGAGAGTTTTTTTGATGGACAGGCTCAGAATACAAAATTATATTGGTAAACTGACCAGATACTCTTACACCAACAAGAAGCCATAAAATAAAACAAAAATGTGCAGATCATTATTTTAGGAAGAAGAAATAAAACAAATATATGAACAAAATGAAGACAACAGGACTCAAATTTAATGGGGCAAATCACAAACTAATAAATGCATATATATAAAAAGTTGTTTTTGAAAACAAGTCCAATCTCATTTCCTGAAGAATTTTATGTAAAATGTTCTGTTGGCACTAGCAAGGACTTGTTGGCAACACCGTTAAATATTCTTATTATTACAGTTTAGGAAATATGTTGGCAAATGGGACACAATCCAGAGTAGAGCAAGAATTCTAATTTTAGGAAATAAGAGCTGTAGGGACAGACTTTTTGTTTAATCTGGGAAAGGACTAAGGAGACAATACAGGTCTTCCAGAGACATCAATCCATCATTTTTCAAGTCTACTCAAAACACCAGGTTGTTTAACAAAAGCTAATAAGCTACTAATGAACTAAAAACTGTATCCATCTTTTCCTTTCTCTGTATACAAACTAGAACATTTTGGATACTTTTGCCTCCTATGTTAAATTTCTGCCTGAATTTCCCCACAAACAAACTGATGCTTTGATACTCTTCCTTAACTATGAAACCATGGCTTTTGAGACATCCAACACATTTTTCTTTAACTCCCGTTTATCAGGAGTGTTTTTTTCCTCACAATTAATTTCAATAACTTCCATTCATCCTTGAAAAACAGTGAGTCTGAGTGACCAACACCTCTCCCATCGCCATGGGATTGTGCTCTGCCAGGCCCAGAGGATGACTCTGGGGGTCAGCTCACAAGCACCGTTTTACAAGTGACAACAGGCTCCCCATTCAGCAATGAATTCACCCACTGCAGTCACAGCGGGGTGTGTTGTGGTGCAAAAGCGACAAAACTCTCTAGTTCTTAGGCACGGCAGAGAGAGCACGAGGCCGACGCGCGCTGCCCTCCTCCCGGGGCCGGAGCGCCTCGTGCACTGACCTGCAGGCCTCTTGGTCAGGTTGAGGCAGTCGGCGTGGTACACCTTGGGGCAGCCCGGTTTCTTACAAGAAACCAGCTGCCCTCCGTCCCCGCAGCTGAAACACTCGTCCTCCCGCTCCTTCATGACCTCCGCCTGCGACCTGCGCTTCATCTGCGGCCGTCTCTTCAGCTTCTTGGACTTTTCCTCAGTGAGACTGGGTTGGCTCTGCAGGAAAGACAAGAATCAGTTAATACAGGTCTCTGTCCCTTCCTGCTGCAATGCCTATAATGCTATGGTCATTCTCCCAAACCAAACCCTTTTGTAGTTTCGATCTCCTTGATCCTCCTAATGGTTTTTCTCTGCCTGTACTGAGTACCCGTCTCCCAAACACAAGTCACTGAATTATACACGCTACCTCGCACGATGCCTCAAAGAGCTGTGTACAGCAACATTAGTACTTCTCCAATTGAACTGAAAACACCTCTCTCCAAGCACCCTGACTGCATTTGCCTTTGCACAGCTGCATCATAACAGCAGCTCACAGTCAGGCTGTGACATATCAGGACAAGAGCTCTTTCTCCACCATTATTTCTTATTGATGACCTTCATTGAAAACCTAAACTGCCCCTTTTATCCCTTTTACCTATTCTCTCCTATTTACAGACAAGAAAAAAAAAAAAGAGAAAGAGAAAGAGAGAGAGAAAAAGAAAAAAGAAAAAAGAAAAAAAGAGAAAGAGAGAAAAAGAAAAAGAGAAACTTTCAAAACCAATTGAATCTCCTAAACAGGGTCCTAAATTAAATTTCCATGATTCTCACTTTTTCACTGCAGTGCAATAGACTCCCAAGCATTCTTCCAACTCAAAGTTTGAAAAATCACTTTTAAAAGTGTATTGTGAGTATAATCATAGAATGCTTAAGGTTGGAAGGGATCTTTAAAGATCATCTAGTCCAGCCCCCCTGCACACACAGCGTCACCTAGAGCATGTGGCTCAGGACTGAGTCCAAGCGAGTTTTGAAGATCTCCAGAGAAGGAAACTCCACAACCTCTCTTGGCATAATCCATCAAGTGTTCACTTGCTGTACCTTCAGAAAGTTTAAAAATGTATCTGTTGTGGGAGGAATCGGCAGGGTGGGGAGGGAATACTGTTTTGTTTTTATTTTTCTTCTCTCCCTAGGCCATCTCATCGAGCTGCAATGAATTACCTCCATCATCGCAATGGAACATTAATGCCAATGTAAGGACACTTTTCTCTGATTCCCATCATGCAGGCTGCAATTTCAGGACTAAAATGACAGTCGAGCCACACAGAACCCAGCAGCAGTGCAAAAAAATTGAACTCTAAATCACAACAAAAACAATCAACAACAGAAGAGAAATACCTATGCAAGATGTGTAATTCACCTGATCCATCATCCTTTGAAGACATGTCTTTTTTTTAATCTTTTTTTTTTTTTTTTTGGCAGAACTAAGGCCTGGCGCTCTGGGAAATATGCAAAACTTTATATTTTCATGGGGCTTAACGGCTGTGCTGCTAGAACATTTAACCCGTAACTGTGGGTAAGCGGCCAGTATCTACATATCACATCAGGGGGTTTACAGAGTGCTTTGGTGTATCTCTTGAAACAAACCAACAGCTGAGACATAGATTTATCTGATGACAGCTGGGAACTCAGTCAATTGCTTCTAGAATTTCTTTTTCCCAGTAAGAACCAGCTCAGACAAGCAAGGTAATTGAAATCAATTGCTGGTACTGCAACATTACTGTTACAAAACTGAGCTCTCAAAAGTCTTTAAGTGCTAAAAACTAGTGATTCTTCTACTGCAGATACAGCAAATTCCCTTTTCTGTCTGGTGTGCATACTTTTAGTGTTCAAGTAAAACACAGAAATAATAGGAACATTATTACTGCAGGAAAGATGATGATGCAGAAGCCTGACTCTAAGGTATTTCCAGCTTCCAATCTAAAGGAATATGAGTTTGCTGGTCTTCCAAGTATGCTCACAATTTACTCAGGCCTTTACTTAGGAAAATGGCCGGAGCTAAGGTTGCTTCATTATCTGAGTTTTTTTTTTTTTCTCTTCCCACAAAACATAGTTTCGTGTGACTATTCCTAACAATTTCAACTCCAGCAATTGAGGTCTAAGATCTGCAGCTCTTCGACTGAAAGCCTGAATATTCATCTCAATTCAAGTAATGTTCTCATGGCTATCTGAAAACTGATTACCTTTCCAGTAATCTTTATAGCTAACACACCATTTCTATGCAAAGAGACCATTTGGAAGAGTTTAAAAGAGTCATCAAACCTTTGGCCGTACTCCCAGGAAGCCACTGCAATTTGGAGCACCACATTTGCAAACTGTCTTTCCATTTCCCAGACACTCCAGGTTGTAGTTAAAAGTCAGCTCAGTTCCTAACACAAAAGAAAATCAAAAACACAAGATGAGTTGTAACAAACTATGCAGAAGAATGTCTTATTATTAGCATTAAAGTGCATTTAAATATGATGATACAAGTGACTGACAAAACTATGCAAGAATATCAACCATTATTCTTCCTGTATATCTGGATTGAGAACTCAGTGCAACCCCCCTCTCCTCACACATAGTGTCTCACACACTTAGTTCCATTTCTTGGTTCTGTAAATTATACTCATGAACCTCCATTTATACCATGGATGTTATGTGTTTCACTATGTCAGTGCTGGTGTTTTGTCTCATGAAGGCCTATGTGAAAACAGAAAAATTAAGGATGTTCCCAGTGAGCCACAAGCCTTTCCCTTTTCCTTACCACCCCCCTCACACTCCATATTCCAGGTAGGCCAGGATGGTTCCTTACCAGCTTTGATATTTACAAGCGCGAAGAGACCAACCCGAGTGTCACCATTCACACACCATTTCTGCGTCTCACAGTTGGGCTGGCAGCAATGGTTCATGAACCGAGCGTAATTGCCCTTTGGCCCAGCATCAATGATTCGATCCTAAAATTGCAAAGGAAAGGAAAAAACATGTTTAGTAAGTGATATTTCCAGCTCAAGCCTTTTCAGCACAGGTACCAGTGTGCCAAGAGAGCATTTTACAACAGTGAAACACATGCAAACAGACATCTGGTGACACTTTCACCTGAGAACGTACGTGCACTATAACCAAGCCTAAGTAACGGGTTATCACCCTGTGATCCTTGGACAATCAAGATACCCAAACAATTTCTGTACTCTGATGTCTCTGGACAGGGCTGGCAGATCATATGGCAGTAGAGCATCCCATGGGACAACATCTTCCTCTTCCAAAAGATACGGGAGAATGAAGGCCTCACGATGCTTAAACTTATAAGAAGAGCAATTGCCCCAAAGGCTTCCAAATGAGAACAATATACAGCCAATGTCAACTTCCAACAAGAAAGAAAGAGGAAGAGAGAGCTAGAAAGCAGTCACACCATTATCCTGTTCCACACTCTTCATTTTATTTTCTACACCAGCTTTAATGGTTTTCTTTAGATCTTTCCAAGCCTCAGTGACAAAGTATGGAAAGCAGTCGACAAAATTATTTCTCTCCCAAAGTCAGGAACTTAGGCTAATGACTGAACTTAGGCTCCGGGACACACTGAGAACACTCTTTGTAGCTGGAGAAAATTCTCCTTCTTTTCTGACATGCAAGTCCTGGGTCCTGAACATAAATGAGAGGCCCTTGTGCCTGGTGCTATATATCTGCAGACTGCGGTCTTCTTCAGCAGTCACCATTCCAGTACTGGACTATGCAAGTTTCAGCTGCTGGGAAGGACCCTAAGGTTATGAAATTCATCCTGTTATGTGCTAAAGTGCAATCCACATCTGCAGACAATTGTCCCTAGACAGGTCTTTCACCTCTTCTGTATAAATTCCAATGAAGTTGGTTCAGACTTTGTTCTTCATCCTAATATCCAACCTGAGCCTTCTCCACTGCACATCAAGTCCATTCTTTTAGTAGAAGGTCACTCGTCTTAGTGGAAATCCATGCCAGCTCATCAGCACTCTTAGCACCTTTATAATTACTGGGAGACCGCTATCAGACAGCCCTTGAGATATTTCACTTCTGCCTAGGACCTTGGCAAGAGGCCATACCACATACCTTATCCAGTGTCAACATGTAGAAATTAGTGATGTCATGCTCCTGAGCATAGCGGATTCGGGCTCGGCACTCTTCTTCATCAATTAGCTCCCCAACATATTCATTAACAAATTCACCCTGCAAGACAGAAAACAAGCTGATGATAAAACAAATTCCCTCCAGGAGAGGGGGACATCCATCTCTGTGCTTAAACTTAGTTCCTGTTTCCTTTGTAGAAATTTTTTCCTAACAGCCTTCCTTTGGGCTTTGCAGTCAGTTTGACCTACAACCTTCACTAAGAGCTCTGAATTATACAGCCATTTCACAAACTCAACAAATAACATGAAGTAAAATAAAGCAACAGCCTCATGTTATTCTTTGTGCTATGGAAAGAACGAGCATTCAGGGATAGTATAAAGGAAACCACAGATAGCTGTTTCTTGCTGCAAAGCTCAAAACTCTACCTAACTGCATTCCAGTTGGAAACAATGTCCATTTTGGGACCTGAAACAGTAAGAAGCATAATGAACTTAGGGTGTCTTCTCCAGTAAATCTGGGAGTTACCTGTAGCCAAGTACTACAAAGGCTACTTCAGCTGTCAAAGGGAAGCACAGGGAGCTCTGCTCCACTGCAACCAAGAGGTACCTCCATCAAGTAACAGAGTTTTGCAGTTTCCACACTGACAGTTAAAAGAGAAACACAACAGGAGTGTCAGAGAAATCCCTCAACCTATGTCCCAGCAGGTCGTGAGGCCTAAACCGGACAGACTCTTGCACTTTTCCTACTGATATCAAGCCCTCCCCCACTGTATGTTCTCCATGCTCCTCCTTCTTCAGACATTCTTTTCCTTATATGCTAATTGTTTTCTGCTTTAATTCATCATTTCTTCGCTTTGAGGTTGTTGTAATACTTTTTCATTCAGTACAGATGTGTGGCCTCAGAATAACTACCCTCTGGATTAAAAAAAAAAAAAAAAAAAAAAAAAAAAAAAATATTTCAGCTGTCTAGAGAACTCGTTTCAGAAATAATTACAGCCATCTCCAAAACATTCCCCCTTTGTAAGAGCCAAGCCCTGATCTCGGTAACGAGATTCTCATGTTAGAAGAGCCTGGCTATTCAAGAACAAGGGGAAAGAAAACCACTATTCCTTGTCTGGAAACCCCAGGAACAGTTTGCAGGCCAGCGTTCTAGTGCATTCATAATGTTCATCACTTTAGTGTCCATCCATACAAGCAGATAAATCAAGTGATCATCTGAGTGACCCTGCTACAGTAACACACAAACCATACACTTAGCTAAGACAGACAATTCTTGTCAGAGCTGGAAAAATTAAATTTATTCACTTCTTTTATAAATGACATTGTATGTCAAGAAAGTATTTTTCAAATCATGGAAGACATTTGAACATATCTGTTAAAACTGACACTGCGGAAAATGGAGTTAAACGTAAAAACATAGTACTTACTTTTCTAATGTCTGTTTTGGCTTGTAAGCCCCAGCCTCGTGCCAGTGTGCGGAAAATTTGTACCTCGGGATACTGCCGTTTGGAAAAGCACTGGTTCTGACAGCGTTCCCCAGCAGGGCAGACCATGGGATGGCATTCGTAGAGCAGCATGCGATTGATGCACTCCGAGTCCAGGCCACATGGGTTTTCATCCGTTGGTTTGCAGTTGCAACGCGGTATCTCCGAGAGGTCTGCAGTGAAGATCTGCACCTTACCCACCGGCCGGTTTACCTTGAATGCACATGAAGGATGTTAGCTGCTTAGGAACAAGAGCTCATGGCCATAGTCACTGCTAGACTTAACCCTTGCCTATGAGTTTTCAGGCTGCAGGGCAAGTTAGTTACAGGAAGGTGTAGAAAGACAGAGATACATAGGCCCATGGGTACCTCTGTGCATATTACTTCAGGATGAGCACACGTAAAGGAAAACGCTAAGGAGGATGTAGGTCCCTCATCAGCACCACCTGGTGCCGTGTGAATTACTGTAACCCCTGAGCAGGGAGAGGCTGCCAAGTGTCCCCCTTCCCAGCACCACTGTGACCACATCGGCCTCGTCTCATCCCTCGTGGCCCAGTGTCCAGGCTGGGCACACATCGCACGTGTGACTGACACTGAGCATTCACTCTATGAAACTGCACCTTCTCCAGTCCCTGGGAGACGGATCTTTCTCCTGAACTTATCCTCACAGCCCTCTTTTTGGAATCTGGTACCTTCCAGCTGTTCTGTGCTCTCAGCTGTCACTGTGAAAACCAGGCTTACGTGCCTGTGATAGCGTGGAGAGGGCTACCTACACACCAGGGCACAAGCAGTTATCTCCCTACCCAACTTTCCTGCAGACGCAAACGAAAGAAAAACAGACAAGGCTGGGACTGGAAGGCCCAAACAGGAGCTCAGAGTTAAGCCAAAGAGCTCTCTAAACACCGCTCTGGAAGGAAGCAGAGTGCAGCACCAGGTGGAGAAGCGACTGGCTTGTCTGTGGCACGAGCAGGGTCCTTTGGTTTTGGTTAAAGGCAGCGAACACTGAAAGGCAGGCAACAGAGAGTCAGGACTTTGGAGAGAGACACTGAAGAAAAGCTCCTTGCTGTGGGCAAGAAATACCATCAGGTCCCTTTTCTCTACCAAGAACATGAAGGGGGGAATGGTTTAGCAAACCTATTTCAGCCCGGACACAATTTCTCAAGTCCCACCCACACAGCAAAACTTCTGCACTGGCAGCCTGCCACAGGCTGGCCTGGTCTTATCCTCTTTCTTTGTTTAAAAGCAAATCAATCAGACACCCCAGGTTAATCTCTTTAACACATGCAGTCTCCTCTTCCTATTATTGCAGCCTCTTCCTCCTATTACTGCCTCCCATCTGTGACCTTCCTTGTCACTCTGTATTCCTCTCTTCTGCTGCTTCTCATCTCTTAAGCTGTTAGCTTGTCACTTCAACAATGATGAGACACTCATAAAATTAGGACTGCTCAGTGCTCGGCAGTCAGAGCTGCCATTGCTGGCTCTGGCACTACCATTCCGAACTGTACCACTTTCTAAGCAAGGTCACCCTTCCAACATGAAAGGCCCCAATTCAGACATTACTGGTCCAAAACCAGTTCCCAAGCAGGGAGATGCTTGGGCAAGCCATGACCCTAATCCCCGTGTCATGAAGGCTACCAAGGGTACTTTGCAGCAGTCTCCTGTGCTGCTTCTCCTCAGGTTAGTCCTGAGATGCTGAGCTCCTTGGAAGGCCAGGCAATGGAGTGGACACAGCTACCTTCTCCATTCCACCCTGAAGCCCTGCCCAACTCATCGTGTGCTCCTGCAAACAGTTTCCTTTCTTTCACAGAGACAAGCTTGTACTCAGACCTCAGAAGAACAACTGTCATGGCTAATGGCCATGACTATTATTATTTATATTAAAAGACTATCCAAAAGGCTCCAAACTGCCTCCACAATTTCTTTGTGTTGCAGCCAGAGACAGGCTTAAAAATACCTTTAATGAGAAACAGGATTTCCACCACTGGAGCTGCCTGGCCCATGCTGCTGGCACAGTGCCACAGCATTCAGTTGTATTCTTTACACTGTACAGTAAGTCATGCAGGATCTACCTGTCTGCCTAGAAATCCTAGCTAGCAACAGAAAGACCAGCAGTTCATTGAGCTTTCATAATTTGCC
>VZSV01000015.1:5243232-5255950 GCA_013398735.1 Nothocercus julius
AAAAGAAACAGAAGGCAGCAATTTAAGAAAGAAAAGAACATACTCCCCGCGTCACTAGGTTGCTGATCACCTTGCACCCCAGCTGAGCCTGCACCTCAAGTGCCTGAAGCCCTTCAGCCCTACCTCTCCCTCTCAGTCATCTCCATCCTGTAGTACTCTTTTCTTTTACTGCTCCAAATCTATCTCAAAACACAACTCTAAATCTGAACAGTTCCCCAAAACTCTGCAGAAGGTTGATATTCCAACCCATACATCTGTTTTAGTCATTCTGTTTGATTAACAACAGATACAGAAAACCCTAAAACACGACAAGAGATAAAACAAGATACTACCAAGCTCCAGTCTGGGTTACCATATTCCCCACAGCTCTGCTCCACTGTACCTCAACCCATCTGCTTCCCCACACCACATGGGAAGGCCACCTTGCACCAGTAGCACATAGTACTTGGGCACACTGCTCATTTTACTAGTGCTCTCCCTTAAGTCCTGAAAGAAGAGAGACACTTCTTTCACACCACACAACTGACATGGAACAGAGATGTCCAGATCTGTTCCAGTAAAGCAGAGTACCTCTATTACTGGTGTCCAGCTTCCATACAGTGTTGCTGATACATGAATCCTTTCTGTGGAGTATGTCTGAAGATGCCAGTGGGACCAAAGTAACCTTCAAATGCAGCCAGATGTGCAAACACTAGAAATGTTTCTGTATACCTGTACATCACCTGCACCAATAGCTCAACACTTTTTTTCTGCACCTGTCCCCCTACATTTGCCCTCACCTTGATGTGTTTGTAGGGAGGAGGTTTCTTGTCATTCTTCTTGTCTTCCTGAAGCTGCCTCAGTTCTTTCTGTGCCTTCAACTCTTCAAATCTCACTGCAGCTTCCTGAAGAGCTAAATGAAAGAACAGTGTGTGTTATGAGGAACTCTCTCTGCTCACCTGAAGACAGGCTGTGAATGTCCACCCCATGTGCAAAGCTCAGTCCCTCGCACTCTCCCGCGTGGGCAAAGCCTGTGTTCCTGTAAGCAGGAACGCCTGAGCACTATTTCTGCAAATTGCCCAACAGTGTCTGAGCTGGACTCTCACAGGAAAGTTCAGTAGCAACCACAAACTGACAGCTCCAGTGACAACACGGAGCTGCACAGCGTTAGGAAGGGCAGCTCTCACCCTCCACAGCCAAAGCATCCCGGCAGAGAGCTGCACGGTTCTCTGCAGGTTCTCCAGAGGGGCATGAAGCAAAGGCACTCACAGGAGTTACAGTAAGAGACTTTCCTGCAGGTGATGAAGCACCGAAACCATCAGCTAGCTTTGCCTGCTTTTATTATGAAGACGTGTCAGGCAGCTATATTAAGACACAGCAAAGTTGACAAAGCAGCAGCTTGACCAGATTTAGGGCAGCTCTGGCAGAGCTAGAGAAGAGTTCAAGATCTGCACAACCTATATGAACTCAGACCTTTGAAAATTTTGGGTGAACTGGATGATAGGAAAAAAACAGTTTACTCAGCAAATTTAACTAACTTTAGCTCCAAGAGATCTCAGTCTCCTTCATAAAAATACCACTTCTCCACACAGGAAAGAAGAGAAACAGAACATGAAGTCACCGTGGATCGAGAGGAGTTACCTTTCTTGTATATGCCATCCACACCTTTCCCCATCTTGTCTTTGCTGCTGACATCACCTTCCATGTACGGGAACACACGGGCCTGGTGTGTCCACAGGTAATCGTTGGAGCCAAAGAAGAGCACAGGGAACTCGCCAATGTCATGTTTCATCTTCTGGATGTTGACGGGAATTGTCCTGGGGTGGCAAATCTCAGCTGGCCACCACCTGCAGAGGGAAAGGCAGATGAAACCTTGACTTTCCCACTTGCAGTGCACTCAGATGCAGCTACTGAGTTGAGAGGCACAGGAAAAGACTGGTGTGAGGGCAATCACCAAAGCTGGTGGGGAAAGAAGAGGCTATAGGCAGAGGAAAACCTCCTATACAAACTTTAGCAGCAGCTGCATGCATGGAAGTAAGTCAGAGGCTGCTGCAGTGTACCCTACAAAGAGGAGCAGTTTCTCATCTCAGACACCACGACCACATGAAGAAGGAATGGGGAAAAGTCTGTTCTGCCTTCACCTACCTGTAGCGCCCAACTTTCACCCAGACTACTTCCTTGTAGCGTGGCTTTTTGCCTGCCTTGCAATCATTACAATACCAGCTTCCCTCTGGCATCTCAATGTTTAGACACTCACGGTGAAAGGCAGCCGGGCACGACTCACAGCATAACAGGCTGCCCCCTACAAAAAACAGGAGATATTTATCAGTCACCGGGCAGAAGCATTGGCCTCTACATTTACAGACAGAATAAAACAGCCAGCAAAAAGGTATGATGCCCTCCTGCAAACCCTTTTCAACAGCTCATGCCATACTTTTATCGCACAAAGAACCTCTTTAAGGATATGGAAAAAATCCTAGACTCAAGTTTAATTTCTATAGAGGTATAGGAAGACAACCTGTTCTCTTCCATTTTCACTGGCACACTCTGCACAGGCAAAGCATCTACCTGATAAAATGAGCTCTTCTGACAGCGTTTTTGTTATTGCTTATCATTTACACCGGGGCCTTGCTCAGTGCCAGCAGACCCAGCACAGACTGTCTCACCTTCCGAGCAGACAAAGCACCAGCTGACGTTGACGTGCTCATGGTTGCGGCAGCCCCTCCGCGCAGTGAAGTGATTGGGGCAGATGATGCTGTTGGAGGCGAGGACCACAGAGCCAGCAGCCAGGCAGAAGTCGTTGGAGTGGTACGCGACTGGACACCGCACGCAGCGCATCAGGCGACCTAGCACCGGGACGCGTCGGAAACACAGTGAGCCCCTGAGGGAAGCCAAGTTTTCGTTTCTCCTCAAAACTAGTCTGTTAGTATATGAGGACCAAACAAGCAACTGTAGGTGATGTTCAGAAAAAGAAATTTACTTTTAATTTTTATAGAAAACCCATGTCATATTCATTAGATTCCATCACAATATTTAATGTAACAAAACCTATTATTTAGAATTGAAAAACCTCCAGCGTGTGATCGATACAGTTCAAGAGTCCATGGACTAACACTGCTATCATACACAAAAAATAGCAAATTAGTTCAGACAGTAACTAGAGAGAGGGTGATCCAAGTCCTTAGCTGAACATCAGGAAAACAATCTGTGCTGCTTTTGAAAACATCATCACTCACCTCACTATTTTACTACCAAATTCTAGAACAGACAATTTAGAGACTATTAAAACCTAATTTATTCAAAAATGTTCAGTGCTTCTGTTCAATTCCTCACAGGAGATTATTAACAGGGAGCAGAGATCAGAGAAAAAGGGTAAATTTGGCCATTAAGAAGTAGACAGAAAAACACAAGGCAAACATTCAGTGGAGAAGGGGTCAGTTGCGGCCTTGAGGCCCTGGTGACTTCTGTTACACTAAGTATCAGTATATGGAAATAAAGGACAGGCATAGCAGAGTTCCAAGGATAAAAACACAGCTATTATTATTATTATTACCAGTCTTAAGATACCAGGAATTTAAAGACAGGCATTTTTGGAAGCAAATATAGAAGACATATAAATGTTTTAGGTTTCTTCAGGGAAGAAAAAAAAAGGTCAAAGCACTGCTGTGAACAGCTCAAACAAACATTTGCCTGAGAAGTTTAACCAAAGACTGTCACTCCAAGATGAATTTGCATTAAAAAAAAGCTTTTAAAAAGAAAACAATACCAAAATCAGTACTATGCTGTTTTCTGTACCATAGCCTTGACTGCAGGCACCAACTGCAGCACTTGTAACAGTGAAAAGTAAGTAGGAGAAACGTGAGAGTCTGTAGCACAGAAAGGAACGTGCCATCGCCGGACGTGCAGGCGGTCAAGTATCCAGACAGACAAGAACATTTTAGTTGCTGCCTCTGACCATCAGAGGTGCTGATGAGCAGGAACCTCATACAGACACCTCCTCCCTGCTCACTGGAGGGGAGCTGCTGCCCAGCAAGTGCTCTGAGCATTTGCAGTGTGGCTAGGACAGAAAATCAATACAAACAACTAGCGGACCACATAACAGCACAGTGGCTGTGAAACATAAAGAGCAGGGGTTCTGCTCGCCTTCCAGGCCCACTCTAGAGAACTGCAGTACCTTTAGATGCGGAGATGTTTGCAGGGTTAGCAGCATGGCAAGTCATACATATGTGCAGGGAGCATCGGAAGCCCTTGTTCTGCAGGACCGTGGGCGGGTACTTCTGTATGCACTGCTCGTGGTAATACTTCCCGCAGAGGGGCAGCAAGCACCGCTTCACGTCTTCCCCGCTACTCTTGCACACAAAACAGGTGTGGACCCCTGGAGAAAGAGCAGCAGATGTAACATCAGCGATAGAGCAGAGCTATAGGAATGCCTGCCATTGCCGCCGAGCTGCATATTAGCACCGCACAGCTTCCCAGCGCACTGTATGGATCCCAAAGCACAGCACACTGCAGCAGGCTGGTTTTTGCCTGCAGCTGCAATACAACTCCAAATGGAAACAAAGATCATTAGGATTGTGAACGCTGGCTGAAGTTGAGGGAAGAGAAAAGAAAAATCAACCATTCCACTTGGGTATTTCCCACTTTCCAGCTTGCCCTGAACTCATCCTTCCCTACCGCTCTTCTCTCTCTAATATCAGATATAAAATTTCCCCTTTTCTTTCCCACCAGACTCTGAACGTTCCTTTCTTCCTAACTCACCTGCCTGAAGAATATCTGTTCAGGAATGAGACCAGTTAATTGGAAAACGATCATCAAACATTAAGTCAATAAGCAGAGAACTGAGAGGCACTTAATGGCCCTACTGCAGGCATAAATACTGCAGTGAAGAGAGCACCAGGTAGGCAGGCAGGAAGCACCCTGTCCTGCCCTCCCGAAGGCTGTCGTACCTGTGGAACACTCATTGCAGATGAATTTGCCCTTTGGCATCTCGGAGAGCCCAAGGCACTGCAGGTGGAAAGCACCACAGCACTGTGCCTCACACAGCAGCAACTCCCCCGGCTTCTCGCAGATCTACAGGGAAGGAAGCAGAACATCAGCCCCGAGCAACTCCCCTCCCCACCGTGGCATGGACAGTGTCACGACCCGGCATTGGCCAGGGCTGCCAACAGAGATGCTGCAGGAAGCGTCTGAGCTCTCCTCGCTCCAGGACTTTGGGGTGGTTTCTGCACCCACTGCCACATGCTATGTAGTCCCTGCTACTGTGCATCAGCTAAAATAAGTTACACATCGGTTACGTTTTCTCTTCTCACGTGCTTAACTTTTAGCAGAAGGAGACACGCTCACCCAAGGAAGGCTCAGTTCAGAACATGGGGTGCTACCAGCTCAAGGGCAGTCAAAGCTTCCAGAAGTGCACAGCCCTCTTACAGAGCACAAAAAGTGGGTTAATTGTTTAAGAAGTGCCTTATGGCTACCTAGTTAGCAGGGGCACTGGTGCATGCCAGAGTTTATATGAGAAAACTTGAGAGTTGTAGTTTCAGACATCCCTTCAAGGACACTACCTGACACACGTTTTCCTTGAGAGCTGCTCCTCCTCCACGCTCCCCCTGCATCCTTTTAGACGAAGGCACTCCATGGTCATTCTCAGACCCTTCTTCATTACCCTCTTTGGGGCTTGCAGCAGTCCCATGAACTGATGTCTCCCCCTTAAAAAAAGAAATCCAGAATTCAAGCTGTCAGTACTTCCTGTCTTGACTTGCAGATTGGTCTATCAAATACATACAGGTTTGGCAGTCAGCACTACAGGCTGTTACCCACCCTGGAGAGACACCCCTATACAGTTCCACCAAAAGCTTTAAGGAAGGGAAGAAAAGAGCTCTTAGCTTGTTAAATCATTCAAAATACACATATATTCAATACAACTATTCTGCTATGTATATCCCCTGTCTGAAAATGGAAAAGTCATGGTTGTGGAACAAAGGTTACCCTGCACAGACACAAACTAGGCAGGCTGGAAGAGTCTGAAAATCATGCCCTCCAACCAACTCCTGAGAAGTGCTCCACATCATGATGTCTGCTTGTGCTGCAAATGCAAACGAGAACCTTCAAACAATCTTTACTGCAGGTTTCACCCAGCAAATCAACTAATTTTCTTCAGACACTTCTCAGTTTGTATTACTCCTGTACCTACACCTCCGCAGGTGCTGTGAATTAGCAGGCCTGCCCTAATGTGAACAGCAAAGCAGGGCATTTACACCACCCCTCCTGCCCGAGGTGGCAAGTCTATAGTAACTACTTGACACCTGGGTGCCTGTGACAGCACTGACTGCAACACCTAACAGAGCCGGCATCCTGCAGAAAACCAGAGGGACTCTGCAAAATGCAGACTCAATCGCACCCACATGGGCCACGTCGGCAGATCCTGCAAAGAGGCCACAGCATTTCCCAAGGTGGAAGGACACCCTCTCACATGCATGTGAACCTGCTCAGAGACTGTTTAAGGGAAGAAGCACAGCAGCTGTACTAGAAACACTGGCAACAGCAGAATATCATTCACTTTCATCAAGAAAGATTATTTCAGATAGGAAACTTCTATGCTTTTAGATACAATCTAGGCAATACTCCTGCAGTCTTTTATAAGCCCCAGCAAAACTCCGTAGAGGGGAAGCCTTACAGGACTTTAATGACTGCACCAACATATTGCTTAGGAACTGGCTAAGTGCTTTGGGTAAGAACATTTTTGTTTTTAACAACCCAGACCCCAGCACTGCACTGTATCCAGGAGATCTCAGTGACTAGCCACCACGTCCTCCTGGACTCATAAAGCCATTCCCAGTGTATATCCAGACATGTACTGTTCACCTTAAAGACTTTGTCAGGAATTCAAACTCCTGTCTAGAGTAACAACCACTCTCAATAAGCTTGAAGATGCCCAGTATTGGGTAACCAAATAGCAATCAGGAGAGAGAGCCTGACACCAGCCTCTGTAGGGGAGAATATCCATCAGAAATGTTGTGCCACTAACGCTAGGATGAATGTGAATACAGTTTGCAAACTGAACTAGATACACTCTGGACACACCATTAGCCTGGCAAAACAAATTTTGGGGAAGTTTTATGTCCTTAAGTGGAAAGAACTTGGAGTTGGTATCCTGGTCAGATAAAGCTGCTTCTTTTGCTTGTTTTTCATTCTTTGGATGCAACAGCATGCTTTCATTTGGGGATATTTTAAAGCCATGCGAGTTCTGTGGAGCGCTGAAGCACAGATGCACTGATGGTATATTAAAACACACAATGCAAAGATGAATGGTATAAACTTCCTTTATTGAGCATAAAAAAAGCAAATTCCCAGCTACAAACTACTGCCAACCCATCATACCATATAGCGTACAACCTCACAAGACTATTACAAACACACTTGAAGGCCAGCAGCAATAGAGCCTGTGGGAATGCTGAAAAAAAGGCACTGAAGCTGTTCTACCCTGTCCTGCTGGAGGGACACGAAAGGTCTCTGCCACACTGGTATAAAGAACAGCTAACAACACTACTGATGCCTTTGCCTCTATACCCAGTAGCATCTTCAAGTGCTGCCTATGACACCTCTGCCCCTGTAGCCTTCCTTCTGCTAGCAAGGCCACAATCTGTCACAAGACAGCCCTCTGGCCCAAACGCTGGACGTAGTGCCCTAAAATTCAAGTGGTTACTTCTGCCTCGAGTCTGCATGCATTGATAGCCCTCTCTTCCACATCAGCCCGCAGCTCCAGGAGCAGCACTGGAGACCAGTGCTCCAGGGACTGGGTACAGCTCAGGTCCTCCTACTCCTACATTCGTACTCCCTCTTCTGCTCAGCAGTGACCTTGAGGTTGCAGGGGTCACTGTAACAAAGAACAAGAGCAGAGTTAATCAGCTACAGGCAGCGGCAAACAACGTCAGCTCCTGCTCTGCTCGCTCTGGGGCCCCAGGCTCCACTCCCCTCACTGTCACCGAGGACCCACCTTAGGAGATAGAGGGTGCCTTAATGGAAACCTCCTTAATGGATTAAGGACACTGGAGATTCAGGAGAGATTCAGGCTTGCTATATGAGGGGCTTTGAAGAAGTTCATCTAGTTCATCTTTAAGCTTCTGGCTCGCAGCTTTTGGGACTACTTGTTTTGAACCCTGATGCTTGCCAAGCTGATAGACTGGCAGAATAAAACAGGCTTAAGAGTTATATAACATTAACCAGTAAGTCTGTCTTCAGCAGGTAGCTGGTAGCAAAACTGCACAGTGTGGCACAGAATGCTTTAGCCCAGATCTTTTCAGTCTAAATCCATCCTTTTTAGTTCTACAAATATCTGGCCAAATTGCAAACAGAAACCTAAGCCTTATTTGAATAAAGGCTTCCTACATCCACATTGGGTAGGGAATACCAGAGCCAAGAAAGATAGGCAAGGCCAGGCAATTGTGCTTTGGGAACAAGGGAATTGCCATCGAAGGCCATGACTCAAAAGAACCTGTCATGCTACTCCCCCTCTGCTCCCCTACCAGACGTGTGAGCACTATAAAGCTACATACCTCCTACCGAGGGCAGGTCTCATCTTGGGTCTTCTTCTGCTATTTCTGCTGCCGCATCTGGCAACTTCCTCCAGAGCCTGGCCTGTTCTTTGGCACAGCCTGACCTCGGCTCACAACCTTGACAACCATTTCAACAGCATTTTCCATCCCCTTCTCTCAGTCTCTTACTTCCCTGATGTTGTGAATTGTACTCCTGGCTCCATCGACAGGCAAGGACAGAGAAAGCTGCCTACTTCAGCCCCGGTGGACAAGCTTTCCTCTGCCCTCTTTTCCTCAGAAAGCAGCTGGATCCAAGGCTTCACTGTGCTGTATCATCCGACCATCTATTTCTTCCAGCACCGTTCAGCAGGAAGCCGGCCTCCTTTCCGGCTATGTCGACAGTCACTTAGGGACCAGCATGGTCTGAATTCCAAGTGAAAATGTATTTGTATCTCTACAGTACCCCAATACTCACCAGTACTCATCTGAGCAAAATGGCTCATGAGACCCACAACCAACAGGGAAATGGATGCTGGTAAAACGCGCCAAGCATTGGCATTATCCAGCTTCAGGTTCTCGACACAGATGCCTAAGGCTGGAGGCAGTCAGATTCTCTGGGCTTCCTCTGCAGTGAACAAGGAGAGGCTCAGATCTTTGTCCTTGCTACCCTGGAGCTCTGAACTGCTCCCTCATTTCTTCTCTATAGAAAATATGTGGGTAACTTGCTCATTGTGAACTAAGCCAGCATCTTAGTGGGTGTCTAACAGCAGTCAGTGTTAACTACCCCCAGCATTGGCAAAGATATCAGCACAGGTTTCTTGAAACATGATTCCAGGTGAGCACAGTTCAGGAACAACAGAACAACCTGCGTGCTAACAGCAGCACAGGAAGGTCTGCCCAACTCAGGATCATTGCCCCAAACTCCAAATTATCACCCCCATCAGAAATGCCCTTCTCAAAAGCAGTAACAGCACACAGCAGGCTGGCTGGCACTGCTCAGACAAGTGCTGTGCTGCTTGTGCTCTGCTGGAAGCTGAATAACAATAACAAATATTAACAGTATATATCTATAATCGGCTCCTGAAATACATACTGACTATCCTGACAGAACAGCCTGCTGCTCAACCTGGGCCACTGGAAGAGAGACGATGGTGGGAGGCCCAGGGGTGTCCTGCCTCTCCCAGGAAAAGTCTTGCTTCCCCTACACTTGGTGATACCTGGCTCATTCCTAAAAGGCAAAATGCGCTTGTCAGAGATATTTGTATGCCAGCTCTGCTGGGGTGTAGTAGAAGGAAGTTGCCCCAATTATCCCTTTCTGACGGATAGCAGAGTGCAACGAGGGGCTCCTGCAAGCAATCACATATGCCCCCCACCCTCTCTGACATGGATTTTCAGCTCACCCTAGCATGCCAGGGCATGCGCCTCATGTTGGTATGCAAAATGGCAAGATTCCCAGCAATAGCAGACAAGACCTTTTACAGCAAGAAGACCTTCTGAAGTGCAAAGCAAAATGCCAGGCAAAACCTGGGTTTGTCAGATCAGAACAGCCTTTCTCCTGGAGAATTAGCTGAGTAGCAGCTTAAAATCTGAGCCTGAGTTAAGCAGTCACCATCAAATAGCTACTAAATCAAGGTGGTACCTTCAGCTTCAACCCCAGGCTCATGCCACTACGGCAGTGGGACAAAGTCCCAGCTGAAACACCATCCTCACGTTCAGCCAGCCAAAGACTCCCTGGCCTTGTTTCTGCACAGTGCCCTGAGAAGTAGCAGACAGGTTACAGAGATCACAGCACGTAGGAAAACCCGACAGTACCTCAGAGTGTGGGGCCTCCCCTAGCCCTTCCTCATTCCTCTCCTTCTTGGAGTGCATCGCAACAGAGGCATGGCGCTGTCTCTTCCGCTTCCGCTGCTTCTCCAACAGCTTTTCAGGAGCTGGGATGGGACAGAAATACCACTCAAGAAAAATGTAGAATAACTGTCCTGCTACAGGCAACACAAGCAAATTCCACACTCCTGCCGATAGCTTCAGACTAGGTCCTACTGCCTTGGAGCTGTAAACCCTAGGGTGACATCAGCCTTCAGGCACTCTGCCCTCTGTCCTGCAGCCATCAGAAGACCTGGACAACACTGATTCATACTAGTCTGAGCTTCTTCTGCTGAGCTGCCAAAACACATCACTGATTTTTCTGAGACTGTTCTGGAGCTAAAAAGAAGGTACTAATGCAAAATCTAAATTACTAATCAAATGCTGAGTTGATGCCTTCTCCCAAAACATTGCACCAAAAGCTCTCCTTGCATCGATACAGATACCAGTGTGATGCTAATGCAGGAGAAAAAAATAAATAAAAAAAACCCAAACCACCACACAGAAGACAAGAAGATATAACTGCACAATTCTTCGTGGGACAGAGCAGTCACTGTTAAGCCTGTTCTCAACACCAGGCAAAAGACACTGCACTGGTGCAAGACTCATGGTGATGGGTCTCCTTCAAGCACCAGACGAAGAACGAACAGCGCACACCCTCGTGGGTAATTTTGAATCCCACATTTCTACTTTCCTTAGGGGAGACATATACAAAAGCACTTTCGCTAAACGACCTCAGTACCTCTTATCTTCTGCCGCTGCCTCAGATGAAGCAAGTACCCTCGAGAGCCACACACCTTATATACACACTACAACCTTAGGCTGTAATCCAGTGTTGACAGTTTGTCCGTGTGGTCCCATCTTCACTTACCTTCTCCCACATCCAAGAAGTGGGTTGGAGAGTAGAGCTCAGAGCTGTCACTCTCGGAGGGGCGAACGCCCTACAAAAACACAGCACAGACACAACTCACCAGCTGCAACCAGATGCAGATCAGAGATGCACATCTCAACCACTCAGCACCTTCACAAACCACTACAACAAGAAACATTTCAGATCATAAATTCATCAATGATTACAGACGATACAAGAAAACATTTTCTGTGTTTGATACATTCCACGTGGAAAAGTCAACAGTCTCTGGAAAAGCAGGAATGCCGAGCCGGCTGCGTCACATGGTGGCCAGAATCACCTACTGCTTCCTGAGCTCTTCTGGAAAGGCTACTCATACCCTGAAAGTTACTGGGGACTAAAGACTCCCTCTCTTGCTTTTACATCTGTGTGGAGCTGAAACACACTGGCCTCCGCGCTACTGCAACCGTAACTGTGCCAAACAAGGAGAGAAAAGGAAAGCAAGACTGCTCTTAATAAGCCTCTGGGACACTGATGAGTGAGTCCTGTACGGGTGCGACGCTTGAAATAATTCTTTTTAATTGTTTCTTCAAGCATTCTTTTATTTAAAAATGTGACTCAAACACTGCATACTGCATATGCGATATAGCTCAAGTCTCCAGCCTGCTACAAGCTCTACACTTGCATACAATTCACCAGCCCCCTGGGGAGGGTAACGAAAGAAACATTATTCAGAGGAAATCTGACAGAAAAGGACAAAGCTGTCGGTTCAAGGTCAAGCTACAGTGCAGCATAATAGGGATTCCCTGTGACAGAAACCCCCTGCCCAGAACATTTCTGCTCACACCTCCCCAGCCAGCACTCGGGCAGATCCTTTTCCCACACAAATCAATAAACAGAGGAGGTTTGACAGCCAGAACTTCCCAACTCACATTATAAATGGGGAGGGGTGGGGAACACCTCTGTATCCAAGAGATTTCTTCATCGTAATACAACAGCCAACACTTTTGGGAAGGGCGGACCTTCCCTCCTGGACCACGGCCACAGAAAGCCACAGCCCTTGCCTCACTGGGGAGCATGTGAGTGTGTGATATCTGGGCTCCTTTTCTATCTAGTGTTCACAACACTGGAAAGGAAGTACCTTCTTCGGGGGAGTCCACTCCTCCTTCTTTGGCATAAAGGCAGTGTCCAGATCATTCGATTCCAAAAGCTTTTTCGTGGGCTTCCTCTGACGCTTGCTTTCGAAGTTTCCTGCAATAAAACTCTTTTTGTTAGACAAACGAGGAATTTCTTCCATCAGACTAACGACACCAAACAAATACCAATGAACAGTTCAAAACTCTCCATCTGCTTCACCTATAGGCTATAGACTATAAGCTCTTTGGGTAGAGATGCCAGTTATCTGCATTTGTGCAACTCTCACAAAAAAGACCTCCACCTGCTGTGACCTTCAGGCATAGTTCAGTATGAAATATTTATACAAAAAAAAAAAAAAAAA
>VZSV01000015.1:5261486-5277560 GCA_013398735.1 Nothocercus julius
AAAAAAAAAAAAAAAAAAAGCCCAAATTCATTAAGATGAATAATTTACATCTTGCATTATGGAGATAAATAAATCCCCATAATCAATCCACCTCCTTTGTTCTCTGCCCTTATGAAGAACCCCCACAACAACATATACACTTTCTTCAGATGAGATATGTGCATCTTCCATGTTGTTACATAGCCCCAAACTCCACAATTTCGTTTTAAATAAAAGATTTAAAAACGTATACAAATATACACACTCTGGTGCAAGTCCAGCTCCCTTACCTTGTGCAGAGAATTCAGACTGGGGAGCAAAGCTGCCAAGCTCTGTTTCTGAGTCCATCACACTGTTGTTTGGCTTACCACATACATTCAAACGTTTCTCAACTAAGTCTAAATGATTCTCATAGTCCTGATCTGTTAGGTCTCCCTCAAGCACCTTCGAATGAGAGGAATGCCTACGTCCCAAGCACTCATTTCCCTTCAGCAAAAAGCCACGAGAATTCAGGCCAAAGGCACTCTCCAAGTTTCCTTGTTCCCTAGATCTACTGATGTGCTTATTGGATCTAGCACTGCTTTGGTTAAAACGCTGCCATCGCTTTTTGGGTGCTACATGATTCATATCATTAGACTCATCACCAAGAGAGCTCTCACTATTTGCCTCTGAATCCAAGTCTGGACTCTGCCCATTTTCAGCAGAAATGCAGCTCTCAAAATTTCTACCAGGTTCAGGTCTCCTTCCAATATGATCTAAATTGTCATCAGATAAACAGGCAGAGTCTTCATCAGTTGAATGTTCTGTTAAATCAACAGACTCTTTCCTCTCAGTATCTTCTGCTTCATTACCTAGAAGACTGGTAACCAAACCATGAACACGGAATGCATGTTCTCCTGAATCTCTGGATAACCGACTTAGCAACTTACTTGGCCCTCCTGGTTTTAAGTCCTTTCTGTTTGAAACTGTTTTATCTCCAAGTTTTGATGGCTGCTTAGATTTTGAACAGTTGCGTTTGGATACGCAACTTGTGCCATTTGTCCCAGAAACAGCAGTATTCGTGGGATCCCTTTTGCTAGTACCAATCCCTGTTAACTTGGTTGTAGGATTGCGTGAAAATGAGGAGTTGCTTATACTGGAGTTTGGATTTACTGTCTCCTGGACGCAATCCCCATTTTTTTCTATTTTATATGGGGGGCCTACAACAGTCAAGGACTTCAGCCCACTCGCAGAATTGCTTCCAGAGCCATCAGCCGTACTGGTATTTCGATAAGGAACCATATTCTGAGTAGCCATTAGTTGCTGCTCTTTTGTCTTACTATCATGCATATCCTTCAACATCATCAACAAGGTGCTGAATTTGTAATCTGGCTCAATAGGTAAACGACTGTGACCAGAGGTGGAAGAGAAAAGTAAAGGTACTGTGGCCTTTGGAGTGCCAGAGTCACTAGCATCATCATTTATGGACCGAAAAGACAGTTCCTTCAGCTCTGACAAGACATGTTTCACCACAGCCGTCTCTATTTCAGCAGAATCCCTGGCTTTCTCATGCATGTTGTTTAACAGTTTCTGACCATCGATTTTTCCACCTTTAGGAAGAGAATCTCTATGAAGGCCAGAGAAACCTTTGGTATCAGGAGAGCGGCAATTCATGCTATGCTCTTCTTCTATGAGAGAAGGTTCCAAGCCAGCTACTTTTTCTTTATGTTTACATTTTATACTCCTGATTCGGGACAGTTTCATGCTTTTTGTTTTTAAGATCGCTTGATTTGGAACAGCGGCCCAGGAGCTGTCCTTGGAAACACTTTGGGGAGTAGTGTGCTTGCTTGCTAGGGAAAGATTGTCATTTCTCACATCTGAAGAGCACTCAAGAGCCATCAGTGACATCTCCGCATCAGAGGAGCCTCCTTCAAGCTCCCCATCTGCAAATTCAGCATCAAGTCTGCTGGCTCCTGAACCTCCCAGGGATTTGCGATCTCTGTGCAACTTCTTCTTGGCCCTTCTATTGCTCTTTTGAGACAGATACATGGAAAGCTTAATGTTTCCACTTGACGTCATAGGAAACTCCTTCTCCATTTTATCTGAAGAATCACTAACTTCAAGAGTGCTAGAGGCTCTCTCTGAACTTTGGTCCATGGTATCTACATCACTGTTTCCATCATCAGAGAAGGAAGAGGATGTATCCGATTCGGTTTGCTTTTTCTCAATACCAGTATCGGACGCAGAATAGTGTATTTGTAATTTGGAACTGCACAGAATGCCCAGGGAGCTCTTCTCTCTTTCCAAAGATGCACTGGAAAACAAATCCCCCTGGAGTGTGTTTTTCAGAGTATCACTTTTGCGAGTCTCGTACTCTGGTTTCAAAGTCGCCTTTTCAAAGCGTCTTTCTCCAAAGGACGAAAGCAAATGGTTTTCCCTGGGGCCACTGGATGTTGTGAGGCTGTTTGCAATGCGCCGAAGTTCATGAGACGCATGCTTATCTGGTAGGTCCCCAGCAATCATGTTTCTAACAAAGCTCTCCGATGTCTTTTCTTTTTCTCCCCTACATGCGTCCCCTCTTGTGCCACTCTTTTTTACTCTAGTCCTTTTTCTACTGTCAGAGCTCTTTTTCATGTGCGGTTTAATGTGCAACTTTCCTTTTTCACTGACTGGGTGTCTGGAGTCAAACGCCAAGGATTTAAAACAACCATTCAGCTGCCTGTCCCTTTCTGCTCCAGGGCCATTGGCATAGTATTCCGAGGGCGCTTCCTTCTCGCTGTCCAGTTCGCTGGAGTTCTGGCTGCACTTTTGATCCTCTGGCCCCCCGAGGAGAATGTCTTCTGCCTGTCCAACACTGACTTCCCATTTAGCCATAAATCTTTGAGGAACCTTAAAGTTGGAGAGACAAAAAGAAGAAAAAAAAAAAAAAAAAGAAAAAGAAAAAATTTGAGGGGGTAACCAACAGGGTAAGAGGGAGAGAGAAAGGGACACAGCACAGAGCAGAGCAATGGTTCTGCATTTATTATCTATGGACAATTGCATGGATCCTCAGAGACAAGGCAGAGTGTGTAGAGGACATAGAAAATACTTCTCCTGGACAAATACCTGGCACTCCAAATAAAGCTAATAAAAATCCATGTACATTCCCCGAACAGTAAAAAGGTCCCTAGCACAGGTCTCACAGGGACCAAATGTCCTGGCACCCCAGCACATCCTGAGAGCGACAGTGTGTAAGGGGAATGCGTATGGATCCCTGGCACAGAAGAGAAAAGCAGCAGCCAAAGGGCCTCTCAAGGCAACTGCAGCATCATTTTCTCAAAATATCTGAACAGACATGTTTGCTTTGCTCTCTCCTTATTCTTCCCACATCACTTCAATTCAATCTGCCCTCTGCATCAGTGCACCCAGGCACAAACATGAGATCCAGACATACACAACCAAAATACACCCCAATTCAACATTTCTACCACTTAGAAGTCTCCCAGCTTTATCCCTGTACCTTTAGCATAAAACAAAAGGCACTCTACATATTGCAGAGAAATTTCTGCTGACATCTAAAACAAAAAGAAACTGGTTTCTTATTCGTGCATGTTGTTCTTGGCTGCACAGTAGTAAATCAAAAGCAATTCCAAGGCAGGAGGAACACCTCCAACTTCTGACATCTTTCCTTTTAAAACAAAAGAAAATAACAACAAAAAAATCTCATATCAGCAAATAACAAAAAGGTATGGAGCCTGGTAGCAAAGCAACTAAATACTCTCAGCTTGCATCAGATCTTGAATTCTGGGGATGCAAACCTGGACATTTATGCAAGCAACAAACATCCAATTGTCTCTGCTGCACCACAATGGCACAACAATTTACATACAGGATGGGATTCTATCCCCTGAAGTGTTTTATGTTCTAGAACCAAAAAAGTTACTTGAGCGCATATAACTAGCAGTTGGGAAGCTGGGAACACAAGGGGAAGGCCCTTGAGAGAGGATGTTGAGCATTCTCTTAGAAAAGGGAAATCCAAAGAAAACACTGTATGCAGGGAGAGCTCATATCTGCAAGAACATTTTATTTAATCCAGTGTTTTTCATTAGCAGGGGTTAATTAATCCCTAATAAGTCAGCGATATTTAAAAAAAAAAAAAAAAAGACACCACTGCTGTTCTTACAGTAATGCAGGAGCTTCTGCACTTCTCTAACAATTCTAAAAAGTGAATTTCTCCAGCCTCGTTCCTAAAGATGTAGGACAGACGTCTGCGTCACATTACATGACACTGGCCACAACTGCTTTGGGCTGTTATGTTTGGAAAAGAGGCAAATGCAGACGATGCGATGAGCCACAGAACTTAATTCTTACAGGCTCACTGACAAGATATTTTCCAAGTCAAATTAAAATACTCATGGGTTTCTATAAAGAGAATTGCTGAAGTGGGGTTAAAAACCCCATTGCTTTATCTTACCCAGGGATCTAGTATGTGTGCAAGTCCACCTCTACTTCAGACAAGCCAAAAGGGGCTGCCAGAGAGCAGAGGAAGTTATTTAAAAGCATCCTGTAATTGGCATCAGGAGAGGGCTATGCAGCTGAACAAACCTCATGCTGACAGAGAGACCTGAACTCCTCTACCTCTCAGAGCTCTGTAGGGCAACAAAAGCACCAGGCCACACCTCTACAGAAGAGAGCCTAGAAACTCCTGCCAGCTTTATAAACTAGGCTTGTTAGAAGGATGCAAAGAACCGCTTTGCTGGCTGTGTTGCTAAAAATCACTGCCACAAAAGAGAGCTGTCAAAGTGCAATGCTAGACACCAAGGAACATTTTTACTGTGCAGATTCAAAGAATCAAAAACATACGAGAGAAAACAGATCTTTTACCTTATGTTTGTAGCCTTTTTCTTTTTGCTTTCCTCTTCTCCGAAGGATAGGCAGCTCTTCAAACTGATGTCTGCCTTCAAAGAGGACAATAGCTTTTCCAGCAACCCAGGCTTTCTCTGAAGGCTCTCCTAAGGCATCCACATAGTACTCTCGGTATGGTCTCCGATTGGAAACTATTTCAAGAAATTTAGCAGGATTAACCTCTTGCATAAAACAGAATGAAGATACAGGAAAAGAAGCAGAGAAAACAGTAGCAATTTGTTAGTCAATTCTTAACAACTTTGCTTAATAACATTCCCATATGAACTCCAGTTCTGGGGATTTCTAGTCAGAACTTAGGAGATCCCTTTGATCTCCACTTATATGTGTATATTTTTGTTGCTACTCTGCATCTCTTAATTTTTTTTTTTTCCCCCCTTTACAAACAGTTGATCAACAGGTCTAAGATGACCTGTCTCCCTAGAGCAAAGACTGAGTTTGGTTGCAAGAAAATGGCACAACTGTCCAAATATCTTTTTCCTTAGGAGAGATAACATACTAGGCAGGCAGGACATTTCTTTTTTACTCCTCCCTGATTAATGATTAAACAGTCCAGTCCACTTGTCCATTGGGAAAAGGCAGGAGTGTGCTGGCAACACCCAGAAATAACATCCTTCTGGATATGATTTACTCACACAGGTTTTACCTCCCCCACAACAATATACCCCATCTTGTTCCACATTTTGCTGTCAAACAAATTTTTATTCTGGATATAAAACATTAAGAGCAGCATTTAAGCAAGCACCTCCCTGGGGCACAAGTACTGCACACATACACGCACTACAAGGAGTACGTGCAATGTAGCAAAAGGCCAGTTACAATGAATACAGCTGTACTATGATCACTAAGGTGCAAGGAAAGAGAAGAAAATCCACCACAAAAACACAATCAAAAACCCATTGGAGATTTCAGTGGTTTTTTTTCTGTGTAATAACACTGGATGATGTGGTACAATTAAGAACTGAATCAGTAACTAGGTATGTTGGTTAAAGAGGACAGGTTAAGGGCATTAGAACAGAGCTAGTTAATCTGGAATATGGGATATAAACTTTTCCCTGTATTTCCCTGCAACATCTGCTTAACGTTCTGTTGGAAATGCCTTCTCCTTCTGAACATGTAACTCAAGTTTCACAGCCCATTTGGTTTGCAATGTCTCTTTTAGAAAAGTCAATAGTGCCAGTCGCCCTGACATTGAGCAATGCAGACATTTAGATTCTGGCCAAGGCCATTGATGAAGAGCAACCAGGGCAACATGAAGTTAAGGACAAAGATGACAGACTTCATCCATCCCATTCACGATACAGAGGCCGAGCTACTGAACCTCAATTTCTCAGCTCCAAAACTCTTTTTAAGTTATGTCGTTCAAGAGCTTGCTGAGAGGAGGCAAACTGCTTTAAATAAAACACCAAGCCACAGAGCGAGAAGAGCTTTTTACAGAAGTGATGAGTTTGAAGCAGCCTGCCTTGTTTTGAATGGCCTGTTCCCATGACAACAGGAGACACAACTAAAGGAGGAGGTCTCTGCTTCCTATGATACATACAGAGCTCAGAGCCCTTTGCCCAAAATCACCAGACTCCAGATTCAACCAGTCTGGCTCATTCCTGGCTCAGGGAAGCAAGAAAACCAGACTAAATAAAACCACAACTGGAAAATACAGTTTTCCCCAGATATCTATTGGGTTGAACAGGGTTAGAGCATGATGGGAGAGTCCATCACATGGCTTAAGTCCAGACTTTGCTGGAATTTACTAATAGCATGTTTCCTCCCTGCAGAATTCCCATACTAGAAATCATTATAAAAAGGTTAAGACATGATTACTGGACACCTACAAACACTAAATCCAACACAAAATTTCATTGGCAGGGGGACAGAGGGGATGGAAACATGCCTGGCATGTCTTCAGGCAACATCTTTGTTACATGCTCTTCGTGAGTTCAGAAGAGACTATTTTAAACTGCACATTGAGTATCATCTAGAATCAGGACAAATGCCTCCCAAAGGAAGAGGGAGGCGAAGAACAGCATGTAAGACTGCAGCAACCAGACTTGGGATGCAGGACAAGCTATCCATATGTTTAGAGGACCAGCAAACATCTCTGAGCTGGTGGTCACTGAAACCTGCTCACTCTCAGCACTTGATTCGTAGTCCAGCAAGAGTCACAGAAAGTACAGACAAATCCCTCAGTGAGCAGCAACCTTACCAGTTCACAGAGCTGTCAGTGACAGCTGCTACTATTGCAAGGAGTTTCCAGTTACCCACAGAACAAAAAAAAAAAAAAAAAAAAAAAAAAAAAAAAAAGAGAAACCAGGAAAAAAAAAATAAGAATGAGCCTTTCCATTTGCACCTGTATCCCCATGGCAGCTAGTGTGATCCTAACAGCAACCTGAGGGCCTTCAAATAGAAGGCAATTTCCAAACAGTCATCTCCCCTCTGCTCTCCTGATCACCCATCTACACTTCCCTGCCTTGGCCTTACAGCATCCTCTTCTTTCCCAGTGCTCACTTCTTTTCCCCGTGTTCAGGTATACACCGCTCTGCCCTATTTCCTTCCATATCTTCCCCTTATACTCAGCTGCTCCGAGTCTCTCTAACAAACTATGCCCTACATTTTCACATATGTGGCTCCCCAGGCTTTTCTGATATTTCCCCACAAACAGCCCCCTGCATTCCCTGTGCCAAACAAGGCAAAAACACAACACTTCCTCCCACACATTCACCTCACACCTTCAGGCATCCAGCCCGACACCCACCCCGCAGCCTCTCCTGCTGCCCGTTCTCCAAGGCTGGCTGACTCTCCACATCCCCACATGCTCCACGCTGCCCAGCTCTGCTTGCCCATCCCTTTCACCCACCGCATTCCTTAGCCTCCATCTCTCCAATCCACCCCCTTGTCTCGCCTTCTCCCTGTAACACTTTCTCAGCAGGCTGCTCTTCCCTCCACATTGCCCTGCACTCAGCCTAGCTGCTCATCTCTCTTATACCTGGGAAGCAGAGCCCACATGTCCTGCCCTCATTGCCACGTCATTCTCACTGCCATAGGCTTCAGCTCCTTTCTCCTCCTGATACCTCCCAGGCCCAGGTCTTCTTCATAGATCTCCCAGCTTTCTACACTACAGTCAATTTCTTTAGACTTTCAAGGGCCAAGAATGTTTGTTTAATCAATAAAAATATAAAGTAGCACCTTGCCATACACAGCTCCTCTGCTTCGTGGTCTGAGTAGATACAGTACCTTTCATTTTTGAGTGACAGTCCAGCACTGGGTCATGACAAATTGTGCAGGGCCACCATGGGCGTCTGTTGAATTTGGCCCAAACAAGATCCCCAACTTCATACTTCACTGGAGTAGGTTTCTTCTTGGCTCGGATCTTTAGGGGAAGAAAAAAAAAAAAAAAAAAAAAAAACAGAACACAAGAAATCACTAAAGCTCCAGATGCTTTTGAAGAGATTTGCCTCCCCCCTGTGTACAGATTACATCTGGCCACCAGAGACAGTTACATTAAAAGGCAAGCCCTGATTTTCACTTAGTTGCTCCTTACACCTTCAAAGAACATGATCGTTTTCCCCATCCTTCTCAAAGAACAGAACAATAAACTAGGGCTTTTTTTTTTTATTATCATTCTTTAGCAAAGAATATAACCCCTGGTAAATGACTGCACTCAAACTTCACACAGTTGATTGGGTAAATATTTCAGGTTACAGCTAGCACTGAATACTCCACTAATACCAATTCATTCATTTCAAAGGTGACAGTGTACAGAAAAAGTAGTAAGAGAAAATAAAAAATTTCTCCCTGGAAAAAGGTGATAAGAACAGCACAGAAAGTATCTACCAATAACAAGAAGAGAGGTTTATATTTACAAACCAATAGGTGCCCTGCTTCTCTGCAATGCTCATGAAAAAAAAAAAAAAAAAAAAAAAAAAAGGTAATAAAATATTCAAAATCAAAGGCAGACAGGGTCACAAAAAGTGTGGTTTTCATGAGCAGAACTGCCTTGCTTTGCTCCAGAACTACACAGAGGGAATAGGGGAGAAGGCCCTGCAGTCCTTTTTGTCCAGTTTGCCTGCCAAGTAAGGAGACCTCTTTGGCTGGACACAGTGGGATCCTGGCCAAAATGAGGATTCACAAGCTTAAACGTGTGGAGACAAATTGAATCGAGACTCAGTACGAGAGGTTTCCACATGGTGCAGGAGTCCCTGTGCCTGGCGGGGGGGTACATGGGGCTTCCTGCCCCTCTATCAGCAGCGCCCATGACCTGTTCCTGGTAGTCTCAGCAGTTTAAGAGCTCTAAGTAAAGTGTGACAGGTATTACTCTTACCAAGAAGTATCAGCAGTACCATCCCCATTAAAGCTGTCGTGGCCCAAATATACACCAGCTCCCATCACATTTTTATTCTGCTTACTAGCCCTCCGAAGGAAAGCCTCTTACAGACCAGGGTTCAACATCCTAGTGGCTAAAATGCAACAGAGCTCCCTAATAAAAACACACATTCCACTTCAGGTTGAGTTTTATGAGTTTTCTTCACGAGGTTATAGATAATACAAAAGGATAAACTCTGCTGTTACGCAAAGAAAAGCAGGTAATTACATTACAGACTACATTGCTGACATTCTTTTTGCTCAGGCACCAAAAGCCAAGTGATAACCTGTTCCCGAGCAAGAGCCTGGAAAGAGGCAACGGGAATGAGCCCCCAGAGCAGCGAACAGGGCATCGCAGGGCCTGCCTAGCGCTACACACACATCACCCATGTGCGTGCGCCTCCTTGGAAACTGCAACCTGAGCACCATCGGCTGGACCAAACAGTAAAACTACGCTGGAGATTTGCCCAAGTTATTCAGCATTCACCTGAGTGACGCCCACAACCCCTGCCCTGAGGCAAGTCTGCATTTAAACCAATTCTTTGCTGCTTCCCTCTGACACCATACACAGACGCCTAATGAAAATACGGCTTTCAAGAAATTATCCAGGCAAGGCTTAAATAGCCAGCTCCATTTACAAGCATTCAGTATGCTTTTCAACAGCCCAGTCCACAGTTATTTCAATTCTTTCCCAATTTTGCTGCCTTGTTTCCTTAGCACTAGAAGGCAGCTTCCGACCTTGCCATAAGAGTCCCCCAACGCGCTCACCCAGGGCCATCACCCAAACTTCAGCGCACGGTGTCGCGGGGCCTGAGCACAGAGCACAGGCCCCTCTCTTGCACTGCGCACTCCCCACGGCTTCCCACCACACTGCCAGAAAGGCCTTTCTGGTTTCAGGAAACAAATTGCTTCTAGGGAGTTTTAAAAATCTGTAACAAACAAACAAAAAATGCACCCACGAGCAGAGGGGCGTATGAAGTGGTTATCATCACTTCCAGGTACAGTTCCTCTCTTCCTTTAAATTCTGCGGTGTGATGTCATATTACAGCCCCAAAGCATGAATTTCTTGGGCCAGAATACAACACATTTCACGCCTAGCACAACTAGGATTTATTATGCCAAGATCAAATCATTAATATATCCTGATGGCCCGAATTCCAGTCCTGCAAGCAATGCTGTTGAAGATCTCCTTTCCATGAGCTAGGGAAAGCCCCAAATTTAAGAACAATACCGTGATACTGAACTTCAGATGCAGCCCTTACATATGATCATGGTAATGAAGTTTTACGTGTTTAAACAACAACACAACTAACTCTCCGCTAATGAGCCACTGCAGACGAGGTAGGTGCTGTGACCCCACAGAGAAGCACTCGGGTAACTCAAAGCAGGCACGAGACTGCGCGGACGGTGCCTTGCACTATCTGCAAGGGACATTGCAGTTCCGGTGTTACTTGACATTCTCTCGCAGGGAGTCAGCACTGCCTGCTCTTACTGACTGCTTGGCATTAATTTGCCATTTGGATGGGACAAGCTATAGATTAAACTCCAGATTACAAGCAAAGTTTTAGAGCACTTTGCTCTCTTTTTGAAAAGAGCAAGAATGCATCTTTGGGATGTTTTTAATTAAACCATCCCCAAATTCCCCCCAAATGACCACCAGTCAGTCAGGAGGGGGTCACAAGGTTCAGCAACAGGATGACAAAAGTGCTTCTACCTTTAAAAACCGCCTCCCGAACGTGAGCTATGCAAAACACATCCATCTCTGTAATTCACTAAGTGAAGCTAAGCATCAACTTACAGTATCTCATGGGGAAAATAATTTTTTTCTAGTAGACGTGACAATTATAGAAGTAATCACTCTGCACTCCTGCAATTCACACCAAAAGGCAGCCATAAAACAAACACTGAGAACAAAAAGATTACATTTCTAAACGATTTTAGTTTTGTGCATGTACTGTAGCCCTGGACTCTGTCTCTCCCCAGCAGTCCTCCCTTTAAAACAGCCACATTATTAAGTGATGACAAAAACAACAATTATGCAGTAATCACTCTTCCTTGGGTCCTTTTAAGCTGCTGATCAATCCATTAACCTTTCTGGAAGAAGTGGCATGAAGCACAAGCCCACACACACCCATATGCTGCTCTCCAAAGGGTGCTCCTTTGTGCACCACTAATCTGAGCAACCTTGGCTTAACAACCACAGCCTCCATCTCCATCACCTCCAGCACCCCGGGCAAGGTTACAGACAGCCCCGCTGTCCTAAGCGGCACGACCATCCTGGAAAAGCCACAGCAACACCAAACTGTGTGCAAAGAGGCAGAATATAGTGCTGTAGACCAAGATCCTAAGCATGCAGCCAAACAGCCCAGTTCCCTCTATTGCAAGCACCAAACTGCATCCATCACGGACAGCCCAGCACACTATTTAAATTCAGGCCCATTTCAGGAAGCTGTCCTGGAAAAGCTCAGCTAAAGTAACCCTCAGGGTTTAATCCTGGCTGAATAATGTTATTTTAACAAGTGAAAGAAGAATGGGGGGTAGAACATGCTTTTGGAGAAAGAACCTGGGACAGCAAAAGAAAGAACATAAACTACAAAAAAAAATTAAAAATGAGGTAAAAGAATACCAAAAACGCAACACACTAGAAGGAAAAAGTGGAACAAAGACATAGAAAAGAAAGAACTGACCCTTAATGATAATGGGGAATGATAATGCCAAGCCTGTTAAAGGAACTGTTAAAGGAAGAAGTGGACAGAATGAAGGGCAAGACCAGAGGAGGTGCATCCAAACCGCAATTCCAGGAGCCAGCGGCCGTGTTTGCCGGTGAGCACGCGGGCAGCGGGAAGTGCAGAGCATTTCTCAGGGCGCAGCCCTTGCTGTGGGCCGGCCGTGCTCAGGTGGATCTGCCCACGCTGGGAGCTGCCAGGCAATGCTCACGCCGCGATGCCAAGCAGGGAGCTCTGCCCCGCCAGCTTCCAGGGCTCTCCGGGGAGCCTTCCCTGCAGTTCACTGCTGGGACATCGCCTCTCCTGCCCCTCCGTGCAGCCCGTCCACCCCAGGGGTTTCTGCAGAGGACCCTGCCCAACACCTGCTTCACACCAGCTAGAGCAGGAAGCCCCGGGGAGGAGCAGCCTGCTGCCCTTGGGCTTATTTAGTGTTCTTAGTTTTAAAAACTCAGCAATCAGTCTTGGCCTGGGTGGGATGAGAGGATGAGGTCCTCCAGGTCCCACCAGCCACAACCCACCCCAGGTGCCCTAACGTTGCTAGACCTGCTTGAGGTGAGCATCTCTTTCTAACAAAAAGTTTTAAACTAACTAAGTACAAATCTTAGACAGGGATGATATCAGAAGGCACTTAGTTTAGGATGGACTGGTCTGCTTAAATTAGCACCTATTAGCACACTTAAGGAGGCAGCTGGCATGGTAGGAATGCCAGGCCTGGAACAGGATGCTCCCGCGTGCCTCTCATCTCACCATCGGCAGCAGGTTTCTCATCTTCTGCCCCCACTACAGGGAAGCAATTGGGGCAAACTCTATCTAAAGTTTCCCTGGAATTAGCCTCAAACGGCATTACTTGTGTCATTCCACAAGTTTTCATGGGATGCTGCTCCCCTCCCTGCAAGTTCAGGCCAGCATCCTTCGTTCTTTACTCTTACATCACCAAACAAACTTACATTTTAGGAAAAAACAGAGCAACAACCTGGTCCTTTTTGCTCAGGCGTGTCCTTCTGTCCCTGAGCCTGTGCAGCTCCCGCACTGCTGCCCCAGATCCTTTAGCTTGGGAAACCAAAGCAGGAAACTAAGCAGCTCTGCTGCAACACACGCACAACAACTGCTTCTGACAGGCAACGGTTGTTAAAAATAAGACTTCTACCACATTCCTGCTTAGTCTGCCTTCCACACCCTCCACCCTTAAGTGCTTGCTCATGATCCCTCTCCATTATCTCAGTCAGTTCCAGCACTCATGCACTGAGAATTGAATGAATACGGAGAGGAGAAGACAAGACTTGGGAAATAATCTTTGCTTGTGCAATACATATGAAGAGATAAAAAGAAGATGAGATTAAGAACAACACTGAAACAAAGTCAAGAATGGAAATTAATAACTGCCTGTGATGAAAGCTCCAAAAAATAAACTCTCATTAGCAGAGGTTCTTGTTTCAAATAGGCTTTTCTAAAATCAAAATAGAATCTGTCAAGAAAGGGAAAGTGGAAAGAAATTAATTTATATCCACTTCATAGCTTAAGTATCTGAAACCAAGCAAAAAGAGGTTATCATTTAAAGTTTCCTCAGCACAGAGTATGAAGCACATGAGCTTGAAAGCTCTCACGTACAGAAGCTGCAATGCTGGAGCGGCACTAGTGCAGACAGAGGTGCAAATTCAGCAGCTCTGCTCTCTGGTAGGAGAATTCCGATTGGAATAAATCCCTGCATCAGAAATGGGGTAAACCCAAGTTCAACAACTACTTAAAAAGAAAAAAAGAAAAAAAAAGAAAAAAAAAAAAAGGAAAACCCCACCCGCACAGCACATTGTATGGCTTAACTACCGAAATCATCACCACCCTCACCAAAATAATCAGGCTGGCACTTAACTTCCTGAAACTCCAATTGACAGTCAGCACTTACAAAAGCCTGCTGAAAACCCAGCAACAGCCACTGGATGACTGAAGACAACAGGACACCTCCTTTTCCTTTATCTTCACTGCTCGGGGATGTCCCAGGCTGAAGGGAGCCTTGGAGGCCACATCTGTAAACAAGGGGCTCCAACCAAGCACTTGTGGGGTGGCCGCCGGAACAGGGGACCTTCTAAGTGGCTTTTACCATCAAAATGGTTATATATTTTCGCTCCTGTTCATTCTGCATTAACCTGCTTTCAGCTTCAGTATAGCGGTTAAATGTAAACAGATATCTGAGCTACATCAGTGTTTCAAAAAGTGTAACGCTTCTTATCTGGGATGTTCATCACAAAGTGATAAATGCTCACTAATTAAATATTCACTAGCTAAAAATAGAGCAGAGATTACAATGCAAGCCAAACTTCTAACTACAGGCTTACAGATATTTGTTGTCTTTGATTAGCTTTTAATATCCTTTTCCAGGCAGTGGCAGCCTGCAAATATCCAAGGGCTCTACATCCACATAAGCTACTGTGGAAGATTAAAAGCTGCCTGCATTATATTGGGTAATTCATACTCCCAAACAGTTACATTTATAAAGAACATGAGAACATTAGACCCAAAGTTTCAGACCCAAAGGCAACAAAGCATCTCTATTTTATCATTCTCTCAGTTGTGGTCATTTACCTTGTGACCTTGATAGAATGGCAGAGTGATAAAAAGCTTTGGCACTTTAATGTTCTGTTGAACAGAAATGTAAGATTTGAGAAAAAAGCAAAAACTGGGAGAGCCAGGGCACAGGCTTCCAGTGGACGAACGTCCCCGGCCTGATACTCATTGCAGACAGACCGATTTCAGACCAGCAGGCTGAGATAGAGGGAAACTATTCCTGGGAGCCCTCACATGGAGTTATCTGCATACATTTTAATGCTAAAGCAAACGCTCTTTTGAGGCTGCCTCCTTTAATCAACACCAATTGTCTCGAGAAAGGGAGGAAATGCAGACATCACCAGAACCTTGCTCTCTTACAAAGGAGACATATCATCAAATATTTCCTAATGCCCAAGAACTAGTGGGGAGGGGGAAAAAAACAAACCTGAGTCCAGCCATGAAATCTGCCTCCGCTTTAGCCTTCCTTTTGTGCTCCTTCACAAGCACGGCATCTGATAAATACAACATTAGTTTTAGAAATTAAGTTTCAAAAGATCTGTGAATGGAAACCTGAATCAAGATTGTGCCAAGCTAAGCTTGGCTATTCCGCTTGGGAAGGGTACCCTGTGCACCTTCCAACGAAAGCAGTAACCCAAATGAAGGAGTATTAGAGAACAGCATCTACGTGCAATGCAAAGAGCCAATACTGGTTAGAACCTGTAAAAACCTAGGATTTGGGGTGACATTAAACACGCCACTACACTAACACTTTTTGTTTCTTAATTCCATAGGCTTCTTTAAGAAGAGCAAAATTCTAAATGGGGCTTACAGGTTTCATATTCTGAAAAAGAAAATAATTTGCCCATAGAGGGAGGCTATGTGGTCCCACTTAGTCATTCAAACTGCAAGCATGTCACTGTGAGCAAGACCATAACCTCCTCCAAACTATAAAGCACGCAGCAAGTTTTCAGTCAAACCATTTTCCAAACAAGACAATGAATGTTAAGCTCACATAGAATTAAATTAAGTCAAAAAATGTCAGCAGCTTTTGCTTAATCCCAACTAAAAGGAAATCTAAATTTGTGAATCACAGCAGTGAGAAAAAAAAAAAAGATTTTCTCAATACTAGTAGTTAGATCTATGCCCTGAAGAAGGTTCAGGGCATCAGTTTCTACAAAGTTATGCTTAGGAGAAGCTTCCTAAGCTTTCTGTTGCAAAATGAGCTTCTTAATCGCACTTGTGAGCATAACAGCAGAGCAGAGGCACTGGAATTAAGCAGAATGTGACTTGTTTCACTGCAGCTATTTAGAAATCTGTGGGCAGTTGCAACATTATCCAGAGCAATAAGATGTCTGAGCAGGTGCTTGGGAAAGCCAAAAACAAGCTAACATCAGGGCTAGCAGGGAAACTATTAAAAGGGAGGTAATCACCATGTTCCTGGCCCTTCTTGCATTAGGCAACAGGCAGGTTTCTGTCTTTTCAGTAAGACCCAGGGGGAAAGAGTATTACCACATTTTCTATAGGTGTTGTCCAGAAATGTCACTGGGCAAGGAGGAGGAATTCTCCATCCCATTTTTCCAAACACACACCC
>VZSV01000015.1:5290494-5302784 GCA_013398735.1 Nothocercus julius
TGCCTGCAGGCGCTTGGGCCTCCGGCCGCGGCGGGGCTGGCGCTGCGCTGCGGGCTCCCTCTGGAGGCCCCGCTCCCGCGGCACGGCACGGCCCGGCACGGCACGGCATGGCCCGGCACGGCACAGCCGATCTCTGCTGCCGTGGGGGAGAGCAATGCAGAGGGAGGCACCTCCAGCCGTGGGGAATGCCGCAGCCCGGAGCGGCGGCTCTCGCTCGCTGTTCTCCAGAAAAACTGCGGCTGGGAGGGGGGAGAGAACATGACACAGGCGCTCACGGCATCTGCAGAGGAGCCAGCCCGCGGGGAGCTCTGCGTGCCGAGAGCTGCAGGACCGGCGACGCGCGCGGGTCGGGCTGGACTAATTGCGGAGCAGCCTCCCGGGAGAAGGCGGCCCGGCCGTGACTGTCCAATCCCCGGCAGACACTTGGAGAGCAGCCGTGGCCGGGCTGCGGCAAGTGCGCAGAGCCCCAGGCTCGCAGGGGCTGCGGCGGCGGGCATGGAGGCGGGTGGGCTGCGGGGACCCGGCGGTGTCACGGCCTCGGGCAGCCGCAGCAGCGCGGCCCTGCGCCCGGGCCCTCTCACACAAAGCCGTAGGGCTGGCGCATGGCCAGCGAGCACAGGCGAAAGGGTTAAGGCGCTCGGGCATGGGGGAGGGCTGGCCAGGCATGGGGAGAGGAAGGAAGCAGAGGAGGAGAGGAGCATCCTGCCCAGAGGGCTTGCTGGGGGCCCCTTTCCCCTGGGAAGCGGCTCACGAGGCCTGAGCCTGAGGCTGGAATCCACTCTGGATGGAGCTGCGGGGAGTGAGCAGGGTACAGCCCCTCTCCATTGCACCCAGGCTGGGGTAGCCTCTGCTTTGCAGGCAGATGGGGACACCGGCTCCCTTTGCCACAGCAGCCACGGCCCCACAGCCTCCCTGCCCAGCCATCTTCCCCTCCTGGGACGTGCTGTGATCCCTGGCACGGCAGCCCGAGGCAGGCAGGCCGCAAGCGGCACCCGCACACACCAGTGTGTGTGGGGCCAGGACCCCCAAGCAGATGTGCTGGGCACCCACAGGACATAGAGGGACGGAAGCCCTGGAGCCGGCTCGCTGGGCAGCAGTGGGGCACGGGCAGACGGGACCCCATTGCTGGCATGCTGGACACCAGCAGAGGGGGACAGGAGCCCCAGAGAGGGCAGCTGGCACAGGGGCCTGGCTCGGTGGCAGAGGCCGGGCTCCGGGCTCTCCTCTGCCTCCAGGGCCATTTCACCAGGTGTCCCGTTGCCAAGAGCCGTGCGCGCGCCCCGGCACCCTGCCACGCTGCGCTGCGCCGCGGCCCTGCAGGAATCTCCCCTCTTCCCTACCTGGAGATGCCTGTGGCAGCTCCATGCCGGAGCAGCGTGTCCCAGCCCTCTCTGTGTCTGGCTGGGCTTTGCTCCAGCTGTTTGAGACACAGCCGGCTCTACCTGGCTCCCGTGCCCTCATTGGGAACCTTCCCGTGCCGGCAGGGCCAGGGTCAGCACGAGGACATGACGTGGCGCTGCAATCTGTCCCCCCCGGGCGGCTCCGTGTCCCCGGGGGCCCATGGCGCGGAGCGGCAGAGCTGCCTGCACGGTCCCATTTCTGCACGGCGCCGCGCAGAGCTGCCCCTGCTCGCCAGGAGATGGGGCTCGCAGCCCGACTTCCCCTGCGCGCTGCTGGCAATGGCGGGGCGGTGCAGAGGCCACGGGGCCGCCGCGTTGCTGAGGGGGCTTCAGCCTCACAGCCCCTCCTCACCAGGACCCCCTTGCCCATGGGAGCCAGGGGCCACACGGGTGGGGGCAACTCTGCCCTGTGCAGAGTGTGGGAGGGTTGTGCATGTGCGTGGGGGGGGTGCATGGAGTCAGTGTGCAAGGGTGTGTGTGTGTGTGTGTGCAGAGGTGAGTGTGCATGGGGACATGGGTGTGTAGGTGTGCGTGGGGACATGGAGGTGTATGTGTGCATGGGGACATGGAGGTGAGTGTGTGCATGGGGACATGGAGGTGTGCGTGGGGACATGGAGGTGTATGTGTGCATGGGGACATGGAGGTGAGTGTGTGCACGGGGACATGGATGTGTGTGTGTGCACGGGGCCATGGGGGTGTGCGTGGGGACATGGAGCTGTGCACGGGGACATGGAGCTGTGCATGGGGTGCATGGGGATGTGTGCCAAGTACCTGGCTGCGTGACGGAGCGTGTAAGTGCGTGTGTGTGGGGGTGTATGGGTGTGTGCCGCCATGCGTGGGGGTGTGACGGGGTGTGCACAGGGGTGTACGTGTGCACAGGGGTGTGTGCATGCGTGGGTGTTTGTGTGGGGGCTGTAAATGCATTCGCTGTTGGGCTGTGAGCATGCGTAGGGGTGTACGCACACACGCGCATGGGGTGTGTGGAGGCTTGCATGATGGGTGTGCAAGGAGGGTGTGTGTCGATGTGTTTGTGTGCGGGCTTGCTCGTGCGTGTGTATGCCGACGAGGTGTGTGTGCGTGAGCGGGGCTGCACCAATGGGCTGTGCATGTGCCGGAGCCCTGCGGAGCCGGGCACGGGGAGGGTGCTGCGTGGAGGCCCTTGGTGCGTGGGGGTGTCCGTGCACGTGTCCAGCCATCACTCGTGTTCAGATGGCTCCTTGGGAGAGGACAGACCCCTCCTCACCGCAGCCAGGGTGCCAGTGCCGGGTGCTCTGCACACAGGTCCCCATGGGCCCCGTTTCACTGTCCTTTGGTTCCCCCAGCCTGGGCACGGGCAGTGTGCGTGGGGCACTGCACACGTGGCGAGGGACATGGGGCAGGCGATATAGCAAGGGCAAGGGACTCGAGAGGTGGTACATGGGACATAGGACATGGGCACAGCAGGCACGGGCAGAGGGGCAGCAGCAGGTGGGGGGAGGCAGGAGCCCGATGCCTCCCCGCCTCGTCCCTCCCCGTGGGGCAGTGCCAGCCTGGGGCAGAGACACTCAGCATCGCACAAAAGCCAGATTCTCCTCAGAGATAAAATCCCATCACCTTTGGTTTTTTTTAGGGGGGGAAAAAAAAAGACAACAGAAACTCCTGGCCTTACAATAGAGTCGTTAAGCAAAGGCGTCTCCCAGCAAGGGGCCTGGAGCCGTGTCCCGGGAGCTGGAATGAGGAGCTGGCCCCTGTCCCGCAGCTCCTGGGGGCTGTCCCTGCTGTCCCCGGCCCTGGCTAAGCGGGTGCCACTGGAGGGACACAGTGTGCGAGGAGGGGACGCGGAGCTGGGAGAGGGTGCCAGGGCCGGGCGGCTGCAGGGCAGGCGGCTGGGGGAGGGCGATGGGAACGCGGCCTCAGGAAACCAGCAGGATTTACTGGGCTCCCCGCTAAATCCCCCTCACAAAAGGGGCCTGTTCGTGGGGACAGGATGCCGGTGGCTCAGCCACACTTGTTTGGCCAGCAGAGCCTGGCGGATTAAGGACAATTGGTTCAGCCCTGACAGAAAATACCAGGAATGTTAAACAATAAAAAACGCCTCCAGTTGTTCTGGGGCTGCAGGCGGCCTCCCCTGCCCAGACATGGCCTGAGCTGCCCCGTGCCCAGCCAGCTCCATGTGCCCGTGCTCCCGGATGATGTAGGGACCAGCATCCCACCTTCCTTTGACGAGGTGCCCACCGTGTGCGGGCTGCCCCCTCATTCCCACAGAGCTGGCAGGATCCTGGCAAAGCCAGTAGGCCCCGCAGGGGCAGCAGTGCCATGCTGAGGGGGTCAACAGCTCCTTGTTCACAGCCTCCCTTGTGCCCCTGCCCCTGGTGCTAATAAGCAATGAACCCACCTCCTCCTCAGCCTTCGTCATTGGCTGTGGCTCCATTTTCCAGGAAAACCATGCAAACGGCAGTGCCGAGAGTGTGGGCAGGGCTGTGTGCTGCAAGCCGCGCCGGCCGGGCAGTGGCTGCTGCCGGCCTCCAGCACGGAGCACCCCGGCGGGCGGCAGCGCGGACAGGGCGCCGATGCCAGCGCTCCGGCCCCGTGCCCGGGCTCCAGTTCGCGCTCTTTCCCCGGAGCTGGCCGGGATACGTCGTCGAGGAGCCGGGGCTGGCTGCCCCCATGGGCTGCCTGGGCAGTTTGCCCTCCGGCGTGTGAATGCCCCATTCAGGGCTGTGATAAATGCATTGGTTCTGGCACATTAGCGGACAGCTGGGATCCTTCGCCGGGGCACGGAGGCTGCCGGGACATGGCAGGTTTCACACCTGCTGGTGGTCCGTCTGCTCCGCCGGCCCCGTGGGAGCAGGGGGAGGCTCTGCTGAGGCCCGGAGGGCCTCTCTGCAACTAGGGCTGGGGGGACAGAGGCCGCAAGCACGTCTGAGACTGTCCGGCACCATCCGGCACCGGGCTGGTCCTGCCGGGGGTACCTGCCCAGGACAGGTTTGCAGCACGGTGCAAACTGCTCTGGCAAGAGCCGGAGCCCGGGCTGGGTGGGGGGCTGCCCCCTTCCCTTCCTGGGAGCTGCCACTGCAGCTGGGAGCTGGAGAAGGAAACAGGATCCCGGGGCTCGCGGCCCAGCAAAGCCCGGCCCTCGCTGGAGCGGAGGAGCCGAGGTGAAACCCTAGACCCAGCAAGCAGCGTGGCGGGAGGGGGCGGACAGCTGCAGCCCCGGCCGGCCCGCGCTCCCGCGGAGCCGGCTGCACAGCAGTGCTGGGGGCGACGGCGGGGACCAAGAGCAGGGCCAGGGGCTGCAGCACCCCAGCCCCTCTCCCCAGAGAGTCGGGGCTGCAGGAAGGCAGTGCCGAGGCCATAACTCACTTTTATATGGTGTCCAGGGGCCGGGCCAGGTGGGGAGGGGGCAGGGGGTGCCCCCGCATGCTGGGCCAGGCCCGGCAGCGCTTTCCCAGCCTGGGAGCCGGCAGCAGTTGGTGGATCAGTTTCAGGGCGATGCTGGTAGCGGAGTTCACGGTGGCTTAGTGCAACGGCAGCTAATGGGGAACAGATGCACGAGCGCTTTGTGCAGGAGCGCTGCACGCAGTGCCTGGAGGCACCCGAGCGGGGACAGCGCTTCCTGCACCTGTGGCGCTGCCTCGGTGCCCCTGGGAGCGCAGGCTCCCCCGGCACGGGCTGGGCTGCCGTGCGCTGCCACCCCCTGCTCGCCCTTGCCTGCCGGGAGCAGCCCAGAAACTGCACCAGCGTCTATTCCAAAAAAATAATTTATCAGGTCGATATTTCATGTACATAAATATTCATCTCTATGGCTATGTACAGAGGAAGGCAGGAGCCGGGCAGGCAGCAGGGCTCCCGCCAAGAGACACTTCCATTGAAATGTGCAGCCGAAGCCTGGCTCCCCGGGCGACGCTGGAGCCCCGGGACAGCATCTGTGCCAGGGAGGCGCCGGCTCATGGAAAGCCAGGCCCGGGTTTGCAGCCTGGACTGCATCACGCAGAGACAGAGGCCGGGCATGGAAAAGCCCAGGCGCCCTGGAGAGGGACCCCCCAGCCCGGCACCGCAGCTCGGGGCCCTGCCCGTGCGCCGCAGGGAACAGCCCTGCACCCGCTTCGTGCATCTGCTGCCCCCGGGAGCGGCGGCGCCCTCGGCACCTCCCGCCCCTGCCCACCCTTATGTCCTCACGCTGGGGTAGGTGAAGAGGCAGGGAGCGAGCGGCAGCGGGTCGTGGGTGAAGACGGAGTCGTCCGAGGAGCACGTGCTGGTGGTGTCCTCGCAGGAGGGCGAGTACTGCTCGAAGGGCATGGAGAGGTCCAGGTACTGCAGGGGAGAGCCAGGGCGGTCAGCGCCCGCCACGCCGCCTCCCGCGGGCACCGCGCGGCGCAGGAGCCTCCACAACTCACCTCCTCGGAGACGGCCGCCAGGACCTTGTCCAGCCCCTCCACCAGCTGCTTGAAGGTGGGGCGCTGCGAGGGCACGGCGTGCCAGCACTCCCGCATCAGCATGTACCTGGCGAGGAGGGCGCGTGAGCGGGGCCGCGCCGCGGGCCGGGGCCCCTGCCCCTCGCCGCTACTCACAGCTCGTGGGTGCAGTTGGAGGGCCGGTCCATGCGGTGCCCCTCCTTCAGCAGCTTGAAGAGCTCTTCCACGGGGATGCCGGGGTAGGGCGAGCCCCCCAGCGTGAAGATCTCCCACATGAGGATCCCAAAGGACCACCTGGGACCACAGGCAGCAAAGAGAGGAGGGCAGGTCAGCCTCATCCCCAAGCCCTTCCCGCACAGGCAGGGCCCTCGCTGCCCCCACAGCACCCAACGTGCTGTGGGAAGCAGGGACGGGACACCCAGGCACCCGCAGAGCCAGGCATCACCCTTGGGAGGGATGTGCCCTGCAGGGTGCCTGCCTAGGAATGGGGGCTCCCCAGGGCGGCCATCGCCCCACGGAGCCGCCGCGTCCCACCCCTGTAGCCGCCCTCGCTCCCCGGCACTCACACGTCGCTCTGGTGCGTGTAGACGCGGTCGAACAGGGCCTCTGGCGCCATCCACTTCACGGGCAGGCGGCCCTGGGAGGACAAGCCCTCTGCTTAGCCCTGCCTAGGGGCCCCCGTCCCCATCCCTTCCCCTCTCCCAGCCCCCACCACACTCACGTTGCTGGTTTTCTTGTAGTAGTCGATGTCGTGGACGTCCCTGGCCAAGCCGAAGTCAGCGATTTTCATGACGCTCTCCGCCGTGACGAGCACGTTGCGGGCAGCCAAGTCGCGGTGGATGCACTGCCAGGAAGGAACCATCACCCAGAGGTGTGAGACAGCGGCTCCGCTTCTGCGCGTCCCCTCTGCACACACTGACTGCCACACACCTCCCGTGCACCCCATGGCCCCCAGTCCCCTTCACGCTTCTATATCAGGGTCACTCCCATGGGGCTGGCTGCAGTGACAGGAGCATCTGGGGAAGAAAATCAGGAGGCAGGACAAGTCTGTCCTGCACAGATGTTTCTGCAGAGATCTCTGAGATGCTGCCCTGAGCTTTGCTGGATGTGGCCAGGAGCTTCTGCACAGCCAGGAGGAGGTGGCTGGACCCCCCATCTCCACTCAGAGAGAGGACAGTGGCATCAGCGGGGACATGAAACACTCAGGTCCCCCACCAGCGCTGCACCCGCCCCAAGATTTTCGCAGACACAGGTATCCCAATGGGCCATGCCAGCCGTACCCGTTTGGACTCCAGGTACTCCATGCCACGGGCCACCTGGTAGACGCAGGAGACCAGGTCCTTGAAGGAGAGCTGCTCCTCAGGCATCGCGGTGACGTCAAAAGTATAGTCAGGCGTGGGGGGCCGCCGGGCCCGGAGGTACTCGCGCAGGTTGCCCTTCGCAGCAAACTCCACGATCACGTAGAGCGGCCCTGGAAAGGGTGTCCTTGCTGCTCAGCCCCAGCGCCCCGTCTGGGTCCACTCCAGCTCCTCCCTGCCCACTCAGCAGCCCACCAAGGAGTGTCCCCTCCTCTGCCCTTCCAGCCCGCCCTGCCCGCTGCCCCGAGCCCTGCCGGCACGGCCCCCTCACCATCCTGCGTGCAGACTCCCAGGAGGTTGATGATGTTCTTGTGCTTGTCCATGAGTTTCATCATCTCCATCTCGGAGATGAGGTCAGCCAGGTCCTTGTCGGTGGCATTGTCTGGGGAAGGAGGGTCGTGTCACTGTGCCAGCTGGGGTGACACCGCAGCCTGGTCCCCCTCACCGCCTGGCACCACCTCAGCCTGTGTGCCAGGGACACCGCACGGAACCGGCTACCTTTGAGCATCTTGACAGCCACGGTGACAGCTCGGTCCGGCCGGTCCCTGTCGATGCCGTAGGCCTCTGCCCGCACCACCTGGCCAAAGCAGCCTTCTCCCAGGGGCTTGCCCAGCACCAGCCTGGCAGAGCGAGATGGACCCGTGAGCAGGAGCGCCCTGCTGCCCACCCCGGACACCGAGCCCCTCTCCCCCACGCTGTGGCACCGTACTTGTCCCGAGGGAATTCCCACTTGGAGTCAAGGGGCAGGTCGAGCTCCATGACCCCAGCCAGCATTGGGGCACAGCTGGAGGAGAGACGAGTGACGCGCATCAGGGATGTGCTGGACTTCCCGGAGGAGCTGGAGTCCAGGGAGAACTGCGGAGAGAGCGCAGGAGACCTCAGCCTCCGGCCCGGTGCTCTGGGGCCAGACAGGGTTCCCAGCCCGAGGGTAGCAGGGACGTGCAGGAATCCAGTGGTGCCACAGGTGCACATGGCACTAGCAGAAGCTGCCCCTCCATGTTCCCAGGGCTCCCGCTTGGCATGTACCTGTCGGATGAGTGGGAATTTGGAGAGCTTGTGGACAGCCATGGGCTCCAGAGGCTGCTTGCTCGGCTGGGTCTGCATGCGGCACAGCACCACGATGATGACAGCCATGGCCACAGCCAGCGAGCCTGACGTGTAGATGATGATGTCTGTGTACTTGGTCTCCGGGGCCTCCGCTTCCCGCTCCAGGTCCTCCTCTGGAGGGAGCAAATGAGTTGGCCGGGGCCACGGTCCTGGCACACCCAGGCCCATCTCCTGTATGGCCCCGGCTCCCGCAGCTCCGGGAGCCCCAGCGCTCACCTGGGAGCACGGTGAGCCAGGCGGACTGGTAGGAGAGGCCGATGGAGTTCCCTGCCAGGCAGGTGTACTCGCCCGCATCCTCCATGGAGACGTTGCGCAGGTACAACACCTCCACCTCCGAGCTGTTGATGTCTGCGGTCTGCAAGGGAAGGGGCAGAGTGTGGGCACCCGGCCTTGACGGCGGGCCCTGTGCAGACCTCTCGTCTCTGCCTCGGGGTGGCCGTCCCCACCGCAGTCCCCGTCGGCAAGGTGGCTCATCCCTGCTCTCCAGGGCTGATGTTACCTTGAGCACTTGCACGTAGGGGACGCCATCAGGACCGTAGCTGCTGCCGTTCACCTCGATGTGCTTCAGCCACTGGATGTGAGGCTGGGCATCGCTGTAGACCTTGCAGAAGAACTCCACGTCGCTGCCCACCAGGGCGGTGGTGTTGGCGGGCAGCCCGGCCTGCAGGATGGGCCTGTGCGGGGACCTCTCTGCACAGAGGAAAGCAGGGCAGTGTCACCAACACGGCACGTGATGCGTGGGGCAGGGCCTCCTTTCTGCCCCGCTCCCTGCCCTCTGGGAGCCCCAGGAGCCATGGCAAGCCCTCCCCTGGGCAGTGAACCAGCTCAGCTCCAAGGCTGCTCTCGCATCCCCACGTCCCTTGGGTGCTCGGGACTCTCCAGTGACGTGTGGGAGCTCAAGCAGTCAGGACGTGAGCAGACTCCTCTGCCTCCTCCCCCACGGGCCTGTGCCCCTCTCCCGAGGGGGGCAGGAGCAGAGAGGCTGCTCGGGGAGTGCTCACCCAGCACATCCAGGAGGTAGCTGTAGCGGATACTGCCGAACCTGTTCTCCACCAGGCAGGTGTAGTTGCCGCGGTCGGAGGGCACAACACTCTCCATGACCAGGCTCCAGTGCTGGTGCCGAAGCTGCAGAGAGGGGCGCGATGCGGTGAGGGGCAGGTGCTGCTGAGCCGGGCCCCGCGTTGGGCAGATGCGGCGTGGGGGGTCCCCGTGCTCTTACCCGGATGCCTCCAATGCGGTGCTCACCCCGAAACTCGCGCCCATTCTTGAACCAGCGGATGCTGGGGCTGGGGCTGCCCGAGGCCGGGCAGCGAAACTTGACGGTGTTCCCCGCAGGCACCGCATACAGCTTCTTGTCCATCCGGTGCGGATGTGTCCAGTAGGGCGCTGGGGAGACACGTGGTTAACGCCCAGCGCGATGCACTGCACGTCCCATCCGCGGGGCCAGGGGCAGCCCCGAGCTTGGCCGGGCTGCTCTCAGCGCGGGGACAAGTCGGAGCCTGGATGTGGCCCGAGCTGCTCCCTGCTCCAGGCAGCACTGACCTCTGTGCAAGTAGACGGGCTCATCGTTCCGGTCTCCGTGGGGACTGTCCCCATCACTGTCTTCATCGTCATCACCAGATGCCAGTGAGTCTGCAAGGGAAGATGGGTTGAGAGGGACATGTCTCTCTGCAGCACGGCATGGGGTGTGGGGTGCCCTCCTCCCCACGGTGCGCTGGGCGCTGCCTGGGCTCTTACCCACGACGGAGAGGGTGAAGTTGCGCAGGATCTCCCCGGTCGCCTGTGCCCGGCACACATAGAGCCCCGAGTCCTCATAGGCGACCTCCGAGATCTCCAACAGGCTCTGCTGGAGACGGATGCGACCCCCTGGGACAAGAGGCCTGGACTCCTTGTACCAGACCACGCTGGCACCGCTGTGGTTGGTATCGCAGTACAGCTTCAACACATTGCCCGGGTCCAGCAGGAGATGTTCCTCTTCCGACTCCAGCAAAGGGCTCTCGAACGTCTCTGCCAGCCCAGGAGAAACGCGCTGAGCACCAGACCCGAAGTTCAGCCCTCCTCATACGCCCCGCCAGCGGGACCGCCGGCACCCCCCGGCGCACAGAGCACACGGCGTGGCCCGGTGCCTGGCTCCAGCGCCCAGCCAGGCCGTGGCCGTGGGCGAGGGCTGGACTCTGCCCTCGGGTGTGGGACGAGGCTTCCCCGGCCGCCTGCCTGGCACTGCCGTGTCCCTGTCCAAGGCCACATCCCTGTGGAGCGGCCGCTCCCTGTGCTGCAGGCTGCCTGAGGCAGCTCTGCCCCACGGAGGACGGGTGCCCCCAGGGGCTCCCCAGCTCCTCCGCACCCCCAGCCCTGCCCCAGACAGCAGCATCTCCCATCACGCCGCCCCACATCCCTTCCTGGGGCCAGGCCCTCCATGCCCTGCCCTCCCTCGTCCCACACAGCAGGGCTGCTGCTCCCCACGGCTGGTGCGGGTCCTGCAGCCAGGGCAGCCCGCGCTCGTGGCCTGGGCTGCGTCGGGCGCCGCCGTGGCCCTGCCTGGGGGAGACATTAGGAGCCAAGAGCCTCCAAAGCGGACCCAGAGCCAGGGGCTCCCAGCACCGCGTGCAGAAGCCGCGTCCGCAGGTCCCCCTCCGCACAACCACACGTCCCACGGAATGCGCGCGCGTGCCCCAGGCTCTGCCCGGCTAATGGCCCTCTTGTGCAGAACCATCCCAAGCTCCAGCTCAGCAAGCACCAACTGCAACCTCCAGCAACACCGGCCCCTCCGCAGGCCTGCCCCGCGGGAGCCCTGCTCGTGCACTGCCCCTGCCCGCGCGCCCGTGGGCTCCCCGTTCCCTGCTCCGCCACCCGACGAGCCCCGGGGCCGCTGGCCCCAGCTTCTCTGCACATGAGTTACTCTCCGGTCCGCTCTGGAGCCCCCACAAGAGGCTCGGCCGGCCGGCACCTCCGGGGCATTCCCAGGTGCTAATGGATAACACGCAGCTGCCGCAGCGACGGCTTTCACACCACCCCGCGCCTCCGCGCTCCTCCACAAGCAAACCCAAGCTCTGGTAATGCAGGGACGGCTGCCTCAAGCAAGGAGCCTGTCCCGAGCAGGCCCTGTTCCCCCCAGAGAGCCCCCAGCTCGCGGGCCGTGCGCCCAGCCGCGCAGGTGCCCCCACACACCCCAACGACTTGCTGCCCACCTTGCAGGTCTGGGGACACCTCAGGGGGCAGCAGTCCCTCCATGCCACCATCCCCTCTCCCCAAACCCCGCTGTGTGTCCCCGGCAGCAGTACCTGGCTCCAGCGTCCTGCCCTGGGGGGCAGCTGGCCGAGCCCCGGCAGCCACCAGCAGGAGCCCGGGCAGGATGTGCAGCAGGAGCCACATCTTGCAGGCTCGATCGGCGCGGCGGCTCCGTACCCTGCAACACAGGCGGGAGCGCCGTGACCACAGGAGCCACCGCAGGAGCCACCGCCGTGTCCCGGAGCGGGCAGCCCGCTCCTGCCCCACGCAGCCCCGGCCAGCTGGGATGAGTGGGGAAGGATGGGGGTGTCACCTCTGCATCCTAGCCCTGCCTGGGGTGCCACAGGGGACATGCTGAGGGTCATGGGGATGACAAAAGTCCCCCTAGCATGTCATCATGGCAGAGGGGGGAGCCCTGGGTGGGACAAAGTCCGCTCCAGTCCTCAAACCCTGATGGCTCTGTGGGTGGACATGAATGGGGGATCCCTACTGGGGTTCAGGGACCTGCACCCTGCAAGGCAGCAGCAGGAAACGGGACCCTGAGCCCCGTCTGGCCAGCGTGCTGGGGACAGGTCTGCCTGGCCAAGGGCGACCTGCAGCTGCACGGTCAGGGTGCCCCGAGGTGAGGGGGTTCCCAGGGGCAGCTCTGAGGGTGGAGGGTCCCAAGACGAGGGTCATGCTGGGGAGAGGGTGCTGAGGCCCCACCGAGATGGGGGGATTACAAGTTCCAGGTTGGGGACAGCCCTGAGGGTAGAGGGGACAGGGCTGGGGGGCGGGGATAGTCCCGAGGGGAGAGGGGCCGG
>VZSV01000015.1:5310532-5321107 GCA_013398735.1 Nothocercus julius
CCCGCCATGGCGCCATGCAGCAGCATCCAGCCCGGCTCCACGCTGCAGGATCCTTCATGGCTCCGCACTGCAGCATCCAGCCCGGCTCCGCGCTGCAGGATCCTTCATGGCTCCGCACTGCAGCATCCAGCCCGACTCTGCGCTGCAGGATCCGGCCCGGCTCCGCGCTGCAGCCTGCCCTGCAGTCCGCGCCAACACTCCGGGGCACCCATGGGTGCTGCAACCGCAGACCAGGAGCCCTGGCAGAGGGTTGAGCGCCAGGCCTGGCTGGCACAGCAGGCACAGCTGGGTGCTGCAGGGCTCCCGTCAGGGCAGCCCCCCAGCTGCAGAAGCTCAGGGAGGGCACGGCTGGGACACAGGGAGCTGGGCACCCAGGCTGGCCCAGGTCTGCAGCGCAGGATGGGCCGGCAGGTCTCCTGGGACATCCCCCACAGCACCCGGCGTGGCCGGCAGAGCTGCCACCTGGCGGTGACTGCCACCCTGGGAGCCGTGCCAGCCACTGCGCGCCTGGGCAAGGGGACAGGCAAAGGCAGGGGCTGCCCAGGGACCTCTGCCGCAGGGAGCACCCGCACCCCGCGTGGGGCCAGGGGCTGCAGCAAACACCCCAGCCCAGCTGCCCGCAAGCAGAGGGGGCCGGTGCGGCGCCTCTCACGCGGGAAGGGCTGCGGCCGCGGGACGAGCCCCGCTCAGGGCAGGGACCGCTGCTCTGCCCCCGGCACAGGCCGAGCTGTTCCGAGCCAGCCCCGGCTCCGGCACGTGTAGCAAGCGAGCAGAGTGCGCTGCCACGCGGCCCGTGCGAGCGCACGGCCGCAGCACTGCCGCCCCTGCTCCCGCGCTGCCCCACGACGGCAGCACTGCCGCCCCCGCTCCCGCGCTGCCACACGACGGCCACAGCATGGGGCACGGCCTCCTCCGACGGCCGCGGACGTTTTCCCAGCACAAGGCACATGACAGCTTGCAAAGCACCAGCAGCCCAAGCCCAGGCCGTCCCCCTTTCCCCGCGGTGACTGTGGCAGGGCCAAGGCCGCACAGACACGCCAGAGGAGCGGGGAGGATGGTACCTACCCAGCTTGGTCAGGACCTCAGGTGCCGTGGGATGACCCCTCTGGGAAGGTGGGTTAGGACTCCAGCCTCCCTCCCATGCCAAGTATTTCTAAGGTTTCTGCAGGCTGTTCTTTGCTTTGAAGGATGGCAAGAAACCAGGACAGGCTGTACCAGAGACACAGCACCCAAAAGTAGTAATAAACACTCTATTTGGAGAGCTTCACCCTAGGGAAACAGCAGATACATAAACATTGGGTACAGGAGAAGGCAAAACTGCCAGCACACAGCCAGTGGAGTGTCACACCAGACGGGGCAGTGCTGGAAGGGGATCCCTCTTGGTGTCTTGCACAGCACACGGGGTGGGCACCTGCCCTCGTACAGCAGGACGAGAGCTAAGCAGCAGAGTCCGGAGCTGGAGGTCCTCCAGCGCCCCTGAGCACACAATGCTTCCTTCAGTTCATCGCAATTTTCTGCTTGTTGATCCTCTTGCAAGGTTTAAAAGCACTCCCTCTTTAGCAGGGGACTAAGGTCAGGCCTCAGCAGCAGTGCAAGCCTGGAAAACATTAGGAAGGCAAACCCAGACCAGCCGGAGCCTGTCCCAAGTGAAGATGGCAGCTTCTGTGCAGAGTGAAGAAAAAACCCACGAACATGCACCCTGTGGAGCAGGGAGGGGAAGGCACTCGCTCCAGGCAGAGACACGAACATCCAACTCTTTCTCACCCTGATTAACCTGATCAGGGCAGATGCTGGTTTTTGGAACTGCCTCCACAAAGACCATCGTGTCCTCAGGAGGGCGTCAGCTGCTCTGCCGGGAACACGACATGCGGAGCCAAGGGCCTCGTTCTGCCCTTCCAAGGGCTGCGGTAACCACAGGACGGGAGACAGCAGCTCTGCGGACACCCCAACAGCGCTGCGCGTTGCAGCCCTCACCCACACCCGGCACCCCACGAAGCGGCAGCTCCACGGAGGCACCGAGGCTGGCACCAGAGCCTGGGCTGCCTGACCCGCCGTGCCGGCACTGAGCGCGACGCCAGCGAGGCGGCTAAGGCAGCGCCCTCGCGGAAGGGTGAAACAGCTGAAGAACTTGCCCGAAACAGTCTCAGAAGCCAGCCCTTCAGTACAGGGCTTTTTCTACCAAATATAGTGCACTAGCACCATGAAGAGATCATTAAGTTTTAATTTCCACGTTTAAAACGTAGAACAGCATTTTTTTTTTTTCTCCCTCCAAGTGGTACAATCTGCAAGAACTTGCGGAGAAGGGCTGGCCAAGCAGCATCTAGCAAAGGACTAATGAAGGCAAGATTTCAAAGAATTTGTAGGTGTTTTTCTTTTGGTCAGCTCATGATTTAACTGAGTTATAACAGTTTTTTGTTATATCCATATTTCCTTCCTCCTTTTTTTCCTTAAAAAAGTTCTTTCCCCGCAGTATTTTGTGGCAAAATGGAAAATTTTGCACTCTGATGCAGATCCTGATAGAACTGAAGTCTGAGATAAGCTCATCTCACTCCACCTTTCTTTCCAACCGCATTTAGATCTTAATGATCTCATCACTGCCAAGTTTGGCTGGGGTTGATTTAAGTTACAAGGGATACAAAGACACACATGGTGAATGATCACATATACCTGTTTCCATAGGAAACCAGGCTAAACAGTTACTTCCTTCCACATGGAAATCCTCAGAGCAGAGGGCTGAGCTGCCTGGGCAGCAGGAGCTCCAGCTCTTCTTTCAGCCCCCCACTCCTACTACTAGCAGCTTGTGCAACAGAAATTGTAACTACTCGTTAACCAGACCTAGACAACAGAGCTCCAGAACCGGCACTGCAGTAACTAGGAGAGGCTGGAACAGCAAGCAGTGACTCAGAATAATCCTGCGCACAAACCTGACCGGAGGAGGCATAAGGAGATGCCATACTGCAATTTCCTATTTTAGGTCTGCAAAAAGCCAGGCAGGCGGCACAGTGCCCCATCCCCACGGCCAGGCGCCACTTCCCAGGGTCTAGGAAGTCTCCCCCAGCAACAGACACCGTGAAGCCCAGGACGCTGCCCTTCCAGGTGCAAGGATCCATTATTTGCTCTGGGGAGGGAAAAGGCGGCCTTGCCAGCCTGTTGCTAAACCCTCCGTATTCCAGATACACATTTCCTCTCACACCACACCCACCTTTACAGGAAGCAAGTGCACAATGAAAGCTACTCTAAGGGAGTGAAGTATTTGCTGTCTAGCAAGTCTTTTCCAGCTGGATCCTTTTTCTGCAAGATTCAGCCCCTGTTCTGTTCTGCTCAATGGGCGCATACAGGAGGGCAGGGCTTTGCTTATCCAGGGGGATAATGAAACCATTGTGGGCTGGCAAAGGGCGTGTGTTCTTGAGCCACCAACAACTCCAAGAACAGTGCTGCAACTTGCTCTAGAAGTCTTGGCTGAAATAACTGTAGCCTCCTGGGGCAGTTGACTCTTCCCGAACGTACTGCTGCGGTGGGAATGCTCCTACAAGCGGCACTGCTCCTGGCATCCTGGACATCCAAGGGAGTAACAAGAAGAGAATGGAGAAAGAAGAATGTCAGAACTGCTCTGCAGTGTCAGCTGCAAACAGTGCAATCAGTGGAGCAAGGGCCTGCCACAGCTAAAGCAACAGACCTGCCAGGAAAGCACTCAGGTGCATTCTTCCCTTTGAGTGGGTGTGCTCATGTGTGGAAAAGCCATGTTTAGCAGGGCAGAATTAGCTATTCCCAGCTAGCGGCTGCTAAGAACTCCCATTACAAAGCAAGATCCTTTCCTCTCCCTTCAGACTTCATGAGCTGACCTGGAACGTGATGTTGGAGCTAACTCCAGAAAGAGCTTCCTGAAGGGGAGTTATCCCCCGCACTGGGAAATTCAGCTCTGAATCTGCCTGCATTTCAGACAGGGCTTTCTAATGCATTGCTCTTTATTTTCTTCCTAAGGAAAACTCCAACTAATCTGGCTTCATTACTGACCATCCCTTAGTTAAGGTTCTGGAATTAAAGATCTCAACTTTGACAGTGTCCAGCATAAGTATTTTTAGTATGACATGTCATCTCCCTGGCAGCCTAAAGTGTCAATAACATTCCCAGAGTATCCTGCTATTTAACTCACTAAGCAGGAGAAGCAGGTCAGCAACATAGTCCAGGTTTCTGGAGTGCACTGACTACATCCTCAGTTGCAAGACAAGCTACTCTAGAGAGACTAGAACAGCAAGTGGACCTCACTAAGTCAGTCTTGAATTAAATTAAAATCTTGGTTGCTACAGAAACTGTGCTTAATGGGTGTCAGGCTGGATGCATTCACTTCAGAGGTCCGCACGACCTTTTCAGGAGCCAAAAGCAATGGAAGGGCACTTTTATTTTAGCAGCACCGCAGAGCTGTCTGCAGAGGGAGCTGCGAAAGAAGCTGAGCAGGTGGAAAGCACCACAAGTGTGAATCTGCTTCAGAACAAATAGCACAAGCCTTCACAAAACTGTACCGTTCTGCTTGCAAGCCAGCTTGAAATATGCATTTAAAACTGTATTTTACGTTACAGTTAAGCCATTAATTTGAACAGTGAGGCTGGAAACACACTTAAACAAGAAAGTTACTTACTGATTCTTGTGTTTGAAGCCACTGATGTGAGCTTGGTACTGCTCTATGGAGTTCAGTACTATGTTACATGTGTTGCAGGGGTAGCCCTTCCCAGCTGAAACAGACAGCAATGTTAGCACACACAGCTAGGCAACAACTTGGTGCCTGAGGTAGAAATAAGTGAGATAATCAATCACTTGATGTGGTAATTAACTGTTAAACAGAGAGAAATAGCAAGTTGCTAGCAGGCAGGGAGGTCACAGAATCCAACCACCCCATCAGCAGCTTAAAACATTGGTCAGTCACCGCAGAGTGAGGTGAGGGAATCAGTATTTTTTTCCTGGTCACACAGGTTTGTTCATCTATGAAAAAATAATAGAGATTTTCTACAAACAGTTCAAACTACCAAGCCTAGTAAAGAGCCTAACATTAGGAAGCCATACCTGTCATTATACAGAATCTGCAATTCCACTTCTCTCCCAAATTTTCACTTGTGCTGATCTTTATATCAAATAAAAGAATGAAAGGGAGAGGCATAAGTTTGTAAATGAATATTTACGCAAAATTAAAATTTTAAATATTAAATTATTTAAATATTACTTCAAATATTAAATGTTTCATATCTATTAAATAGTTAAATTAAAAATTTAGATAGAAAGAGTCAGAGGAGATTATACAGGATGTCAAGCTCCACCACGCAGCATTCTGCTAAGCCGTGTTGAAGCATGAATTGAGAATACTAAAACCTATCCTCAAGCAGTTCAGCTGCAGTCAGTGTATCAGTTAACTGAAAGAAGAAGAAAAAAAAAAGTTTCCAACAATGTTGTACTAGACAGATCAACGGTCTTGTGTAACATGACAGCTCCAGCTGGAATGAAGGTTCTGGAGGTCACAGATACCAAACAAGCAGGCATGGTAGTACAGTACACTGCAGGAGCCCGTAAGAGGGGAAGCTCTTGAGGGCAGTTTGTCCTCAGGACATTAATTACTCTTGAACTCCAGCTCTCTGGGGAAGGGCTCTGCCTTAGAGTCTCACATAAAGAAAATATTTCCTTGAGGTGAAAGAAATTTCAGACGTTCATCCTAGGGGTGCCAAGCGGTGTAATCTCGGAGTCAGACGCACGACACAACGCAGCAGACGTTTCTCCATCTGGCTGCTTCACTGCAGAGAGATTTCAGACACTACTGGGCCACTTGACTCTTGAAACGGAGAGCTGGACACAGGCATAAAAGGCCAGACGACCGGCTACAATCACCACATCCACCCCTCTGCATGACAGAGGTCAAGATCTGTGCTGCAAGTCCGACAAACCAGCACATACAGCAACTCCTTTAAACTGCAATCCTACCCCGGAGCTGGTGGTTCCTGGAGGAACTTCAAGCGGACAAGTTCTGGGTGGTGTTCTATGAAGAACACCTTCACTTGCTACCAGATCCCAGCAGAGACGTGTTTAGCAATGGGACATGCCAGAGAAATATACCAGCAACCTCACAGAAAATAAAAATCAGCATCTGAGCTCAACTTTATAAAATAGAGAACCAAGTGGAGTGTGCTGGGAAGAAATTTCACAGCGTGCCAGCTTGGCACAGCTGACAGCAAAGGGAGAGGGGCAAAACGAACAGGAGGAAACATCCCGATTGAAGCCCTTTGAGCCACCCGTTACATGGGAATGGCTCCCGATTACAGCTGAAGCTCCCAAACCTTGTCTGGAAGAGCTCAAGTGCCACATAGATGTAGACGTTGTTGCTTCATTCTGCTAGTGCTTCACAGGAGATATCAGTGACACAGAACTCCCCACTTACCCTGTCTGCCCAGGCTGGGGCTCTGCCACTGTCACATCCTGAGTCACAAGAACGTGGAGCCATTGATCAGACCCCACTAATTAAGCAAAGACAGATGGATAAAGCTAGATATAAAGCACCTTTTCCACCTCCCACATGATTAGGCAGTGTAGGAGAAAACACTGGATAATTGAGCCTCATTTCTCATAAGTGCTACCAATATCTAAAGGTGGCTTGCCAAGAATTAGGATAATCTTCTGCTTATGGGGACTTTTATGACAGAGAAAGAAGCCTTTGAAGAGGATTTTAGAACAATTTATCTGCTTGTTTTTTACCTCAAGCATCCAGCAGGTACCAGATTTCCTGGTCCAACTGAGAGCTGCTGAGAAGCACAAGGAAGTTTACTGTGGGCTCCTAACGCTTTCACTGGTCTCCAAGAGCTTTCAACACTTAGAAGTACTCATAAGCAGCGGATCATAAACCAAGTGAAGAGTTTTAACTGTCCGCCTAAAGTTCCTCCTTAATAGCTCAATTTTTCACATTCCTGCCTGCTTCAGAGAGAGCTACATTAGTTCATCAGATGGAAGTGCCCACACAGAGGCAAAAAGGCTGAAATCTCTCTGGCTTTCATGTTCTTTGAAGCAGCAGCTGCAGTTAAACCTATTTTTCTTCCATCTTTGGCTGGTCCCCTCTGAAGATTTTCTTTTTTTTTAATCAAATGTCACTTTTATCTTTCCATTTTGGACACAATCCACCTAGCTGGAAAAAGTACAGGCCAGAATCCCTGCATTACCCATAGGGAGAATAAAATGGACATACCCGATCAGACAGATTGCAGAACACAACCCAACGCTGCAGTCTCAGCCCCTCTCTTGCTGCCAGGCATTTACAGCATCAATCAAATCAACCTTACAGCGAAGAATCACTATCCCCCATCAGGAGCAGATCTCCCTTGTTCCCTCCACTTGGACTGTCTGGCCCAGAGACCCATCAGACACATCCTGTCACTCTCCCACTCTGCTCTTCAGCAATTTCTTTATTAACCTGCCTGCAAGGAACTCACCCATGAAGGACGACGCTGATGCATCAGGGCTTCGGCCATAGTGTGCCATCAGCTTGTGTTTGGTCTCTTGCTTTCTGTGCTTCTTGCCTACATAATGCTGTTTTGCCATGAGGGGGTTGTTGAAAGTAGCATGGCAGAGACTACAGAACTTGTCCGGGTCAGTAATGTCCTTGTTCTCTTGATTAGAAGACACAGTAGAAGCAGGGAGGGCAGCAGGATGCTTCTGGGAGGATACCACTTCTGTAGGGTGAAATTGTTTATCAGTCACAGAACTTGGAGGTAAAAAGCAGTCATTTAATCTCCTCCCAAGACATATTAAAAAACAAACAAAAAAAACAATGTTAGACAGAGAATGTTAAACCTCTAAATATATTCAGATTGCTCCCATCTCTTCCCTTAACACTCCAGAATCAGAAGTATGCATTAAGACAGTTTAGAGTAGGCCAAAGCAGAAATACTTCTAGGGTTAAAAAAGAAGAAAAAAAAGAACAGATTTGCATGTTTCTCCTCAACAGAGTTAACATAAGCATAGCTTTATGCAAATACGTGACACAGATTATCTTGGTCCTGCTGTTAGCAGCCAGGCAAAGAAAGCAGGATGCAGTTAGAACAGAGCTCTTACAGCCCTTTCATAGGGAGGACAAACAGGTTTCTGCAAACGCCGTCTAACTGCAGGACTTGGTCCTGAAGCAAAGTCAAGAGTCTTACTTCAGAAACAGCACAAACAGGACTAGACCTAACGAAGTGAACTAACAGAGAGAGCCAGACTCTCCTGTATGATGGAGACATCTGCTGTGGCCTCTAATTAACACCAGACAGACGAACTTTCCAGGTGCTCCAGACTTCCCCCGGCTGCAGGGTGAGCAGACTCCAGGCTGCCTCTGCTCCTGCAGCTCGGTGCCAGCAAAGACCCCTCACCAGGGGCACCCAGAGGCCACATTTTTCTTCTGTCCCAACAGGCTGTAAAGACCACCCAGGACTCCGAGGGGTCTCTACCTGCTCCCTACTCCTCCACCCGCCAGACTTTTCTACCTGCTGACCACAGGGTGGGAAACACAGGCAGCTGCTATGGGCTCAGATCAAGGTCTGCCTAGACAGCGCCCAGTCTTGCCTGTGGTCAGCAGCAGATGCTGTGGGAGGAGCACAAGGCCAGGACATGCACATACTGACACTTTCCAGCTATATTCTCCCAGTTCTCAGCAACCTGCAGCTCAGAAATCCCTGAATCACAGAGGCTACATCTTTGTTTCAAAGAGCCCCAGTGAATTTGTGCTTCATGAGTTCCCCCCGATCATTTCAAGTCCATGTGAGTTTTTAGCAGGCACCATATCCCATAACAAACATTTCTACAGCTTAACTTCATGCTCCATGAAAGGTTCTCTCCCATTCCCAGCACACAGAAGCGGATGCAGCATAGATACAAACTGTGCTAACCAAAGCACAACCCCACCCAGCATCTCCTTAATGACAGCGTACCAGGCAGGCTGCACCTCAGAAAGTGCCCTGTAACCTTCCCTATTTCACATGTAGGAGCATTTGCTTATGCACAAAAGCTTAAACATGGGTCCAGCGACACTTCTCAACCCAGTCTTCTGAATTTTTAGCTTCAGCAGCCTCCCTTTGTACAGCACAGAGGTGCTGCACATAGACCTACCTTCCACTTTGGGGGACTGCTGCTTCATGTTCTTGGCGTGAGTCTTGCCCAGGTAATGAGAGGTTGCCACAGCCGGAGAGGAAAAGGTCATGTTACAGATGGGGCAGCACTTGTTCCTGTCGTCCCCATTGCTGCTCTCCTGCTTGCTCTCCTGTTCACAAGAGGAAACAGCAAAGCTTAGGTATGTACAAAAGAAAGATAATGAGATGTTTAGGTGTTGAAGAGATTTGACTGAACAGGGTATCCAAGATGCAGCACCATTCCTGGACAGCAATTTTCTCTCAGACTAGTCTCCTGCTTTCTGCTGCTAGTGAAACATTTCAGCTAGGGGGGCAGACCCAGCCTACAAGGGTTAAGGAGAAGGTTAAATGCCTGGCTGCCAGAGCGGGAACAGCCAGCCCTCCTCAGTGCACAAGGTGTGAGCTGAGCAATACAGACATCGCTATCAATTGGGTCATCTGCAATATGATGCTAGCTGAGCAGGCGACAGCAGTCACTTGCAAGCTTAACATTACATGCAAAAGAATCCTGTTTTTGATCCCATCCCCTTCCCTCTGCTACAAATGCTTGAGGGTTAGGGATTAAAGCTGAAGCAATCATAAAGGTAGAATCTGTTTCCCAAATAAGTCATGGGGCAGACAGATGGCAGAGTGGAATGGATCCCCCCCAGAAAGTGAATTCCAGTAGCTGGTCACTCCACAAATACTCTCACTGAAAGGAAAAATCATTCCTGTGTACTTCCCCTCCCAGTTCAAATCATTCCCAGGAAGGCTTGCAGTAAAAGGAAGCATGCAGTTGTTTAAAATACAAAAAGCAACAGGAGCTACACTCATGAAAAATGGCTTAGTGACAGGACTGCCACTGACCTACTCAGTTCAAGCAACACCCTTTCCAAGAACACACTCTTCACTTACTTTCAAGGCTCTCTAAATCCTGTAACACACAACTTCCTGAACTTTAATAATAATAAAGAAAAAACGCACTTTTTACCTGCTTAGCATCCAGCTTCATCTTCTTTCCATGTGCAAGCTCCTCTTCACCATGGATAGACAAATACCGCCTGACTTTGTTTGCGTGCTTCTTACTCTGAAAAAAGCACCAAAAAATAACCCCCAACAAAACAACAAGAAAAAAAACCGTTGTTTAACACTTTTCCCTATGGAAACAACACTCTTTAAGCAAAAAAAGCCTTTAAGTGAAGGGGAACGCGAGGCTGGGGGGCAGCCCGAACCTCACCTGGTAGTGGGCGAGCCTCTGGGACTCGGAGATGAGCAGCGCGCTGCACACCTTGCACTGGGCGTCCGTGAAGATGTGCCCGTTCTCCCGGATCATCCGATCCACTGCAAAGACACAACAGGGCGGTCAAGCTTCCCGAAAAGCCGCTTGTTGCCCCCGCGGCGGGAGACGCGGGCGCGCTGCGGCCCCGGAGGCGGCGCGGGGGGCGCAGCCCGTGCTCGCCAC
>VZSV01000015.1:5322442-5367891 GCA_013398735.1 Nothocercus julius
CTGCCCCCGGGTGCCCCCTGCCCCGGCACTGCCCCCGGGGCGTCCCTGAGCCCCTCGTTCCTTGGGGGAGCAGCCGCGCGGCCCCCGCGCTGCCCCCGGGCCATTACTGCCCCCCCCCGGCTCCCTCCCTGCTCCCTTCCCGGGGCTCCGGCGCCAGGGGCTACCGTGGACCCGGCGCTGCCGCCCGCCTCGTCCCGGGGCGACCCCGCGCTTCCCTTCCCCTCGTGCCCCCCTCTCGTGCCTCCTCCCCGGGGCGACGCTTTCGGAGGCGCCGCCGTCCCCTCCGTGTCACCCGCCGTGCCCAGGCATCGCTCTGGGACACGCCGGTGCCCGCAGCGCGGGCGGCCGCGGCGGGATGGGCTGTTCCCGCACGGGGGGCCCGTCCTTGGCCGGGAGGGCCGCGCTGGGATGGAGGGAGCCGAGCGGCTCCCGGCGCCCGCGCGGCGCTCGGACACGCTCGGCCTCGGCGCTCCGGGCCCCTTGTCGCAAGGGGCCGGCTTTATAAACGGATCCTCCCTGTAAACTGCTCCTCTCCCCCCAGGCTGCTGCGAACCGCGATGTCCCGACGGTCACCGAGCATCAGCTGCTCCCCGCGCAGCAGGGAGAAGCCAAGGGCCCGGGAACGCTGTTTCCAGGGCCCGGGAACGCTGTTTCCGGGGATGCGCGAGGCGCTTCGCGGCGCTGCCCGCGAGCGGCCGCCCTGGCTCCCGCGGAGGGGGGAGTTGTTTACGAAGCGGCAGCCTGTGCCTCAAACGGCTCAGAAACTCATCCGGCGATGAGAGTCATTCATTTTTTTGGCTTCGTTTTGAAGCATTTTTCAAGCTGTCACAGCTTGGCAGGTCTGTAGCTGCAGTGTCAAGATTCAGAATTATTCTGTCGGTAATTGCTTTCTGATTCATCAAAATGATAGATGAGAGGGAAAATGACAAATAATCACAAGTTGGGGATCTTCAAGGATATCCCTAAAAATGCGACTGGAAAAATGTGGTGTGCGTGAGTTCCCTTGTCAGGAGGTCACCTTTGCTGTCGGCTTTAGAAAGAAATTCTCTTGAATTCAAAGTTGGGAAACATGGATAACTGGAAAACTAGTCCATGAGCTGCATAGCAAAGGTATTTTCAGGTAATACAGTCTTTGGCCTTTTTCACTGAACCTGAAACCAGATATTTTCACCTTAGATAACTGTCCTTTCCAGGAGTGCTAAAAGCTAAATGCAGCTTCTGTACTTAACTTCCTTACCTGAATCAAGGGGATGTGCTCTCACACTTGTTTTTTTTTTCTCCTCAGCTACATCACTTTGTCTAATAAAAGCTATTACTGCTCTCCTACTCATACCCACAGACTAGCACGGCTGCATGTGCTCCCTTACTTGTCTTGTTCCCTTAGCTACATTTGCAGAGACTCTTTTTGCCACAAGTCCCTTTGCTTTGAGCAGCATAGTGGGAGTTGTGTGGTTACATCTCTTACATCTTTTTTATTTTCCTTAAACGTTGGAGGTAGGTGACTCATCATAACTCCAGCTGATATTTCTCAGTGATTTCTTATTTAGCACAGTGTGCGAGGCAGAAGCTGCATCGCGCAGTCAGAGGGGAGTTGGTGATACCAGCATGGATTAAAAAATAAAAGGCTGTGAGGCAGTTGCTTGTTGTTGTTTGCTCTTGTTTGAGTGGCGAAGGTTTCAGACTTGCTTCAAATATGGAGTGACTCTGGTGGACTTGTGTGTCGCCGGCACCTGCCGCCCTGGTTCACGTCCTCATCGTCGTGCCAGGAAGCCTCTCCCTGTGGGTGTTTTTCTCCCCACCAAGACAGAGCGGTCTCGGGGTGGGAGTTCTTGGCACTTGGGCACGAAGCTTCTCGCTCATCTCTCAGGGCAGAGGGCAGAGATGCTGTTTGGAGCAAAAGATAAGAAATGAGGAAAGTGTCGTATGGATTTTCCAGCAAGAGCTGCTTTGGGCGCAGCTAGAGCAGAACAACTTTGTTCTGCAAGAGCCGACGCTTTTCCACAAGCCGTACTTGTTTTTATTCCCCCTTTCCAAACAGACAGACATTTGTGGACTCTGCAGTGATCGTTGCAATCACTTACGACGCTACGCGTGCAATTTGTACAATATTCTGTCTTCACAGTGCTCAGCAAACCTCTCGTACAAATCGTTTTTCATCAGGATAATCATCTTTTTTTTCCTTGAGGCATGAGTGTGCATGTATTTGCAGCGAAGGGAGGCTAAGGGAGCTTTCAAAGGCTGCACATAATCTTGGGGAGGGATACATATATTCCTCTTTTAGTCTTACCTTGCTGCCTCCTGTAGATGGGGAGTGCATTGCTGTTTTTAGTACTAATGTGGATTTTGAACTTCTTGCCTGTTAGCATTTTTATACAAAGCTGCTGTTTGCCTGCAATTCTGTGCTGTTAGGGCAGAAGATCTGGCTCTATAGTGGGTAATGTAGGGACCTTGTTACATCTCTTAGGTTCTTATTGTAGCTCTCAGCAATGCTTTTGAGCTGTTTCAGCGATTCTGAAGGGAGGCAGAAGGGTCCTGTGGAAGGCCCTGGTTGGGAACGCCAGCCTGCCCAGCGTTCCCAACTCCGCTGTGGTGCAGCGGGCACCGGTGCCGTGCGGCCGCCCCGCGCGCGTTCCCTGCAGACTTCAGCAGAGCTGGTGATGCTCCATGTGCCTCGCGAGGCTCTTCCAGACTGCCGTCCGAGGAGCACTGAGCACTGCAGGCCATTTGCTCTGCTGAAAGGCAACCCCAGAAGGAAAACGGTGGTTTCGGGACCTCGTGTCCAAGTCGTGACGAGAGCAGCTCGCGCTGCCGGCGGGGTGCTCACGCTGCCTGTGGCTGCCCGGAGCGGAGCCGCCGCTGCGCAGGCACCCGCCCCGGCCCTGTGTCCTGCAGCACTCGGGCTCGCACTGAGAGCGCTCAGCGCGGTCCTCCCTGCTCCTCAAGGGCCCTCTTTAACACGAATGGCCCGGTCACGTCTGCGTGGAGGAGCCTGCTCCTCGCTGGGGACGCCACGCGATGAGCTGAACCGGCGCTCTTGCTTCCAGCGCTCCGATGCCGTGATTTCCATTCCTGTAGAGCTTGTGCAGCCCACCGTGAAGCTACTGTTGTGAGAGCAAAACAAGATCCTCTGGGAAACACGCCTTTCCCCTGTGTTTTATTGCAGCTAAAAGCTGGCAAAGGGTTGTACTGTTGTGGTGTCTTGTTCCTGCTTATAAATTTTAGCTTGATTCACTGCTACATCCTGGTTTGTTCTGCATCAGGATAGTGAAAGGGTGGGACAGAGGAGGGGAAACTTGTGTCCGTGATGGAGGGCAGGAGACCTGTTGTGAAATGAAGGTTTGGATGAGTTTGCGGATGAGCTTTAACAGGATAGGGTGGGAGGAGATTGTCTCATTGCTTTGGAGCAGGGGTGCCCACAGAGGCTCCTGTCTGCGCTGCCGTTCCCCCAAAAGCCCTTTCTAACAGTCTGCTAAAATAAAGTACCCTTAACTAGGCCAGGAGTGACTCCCAGTAACACTAAATCCGCCACGGTTCATAATAAGGTTCTAGTGCCAGGAGTATTTTGCCTAAAAATAGTAAAAAAAAGGATGACTGTTAGGGGAAATCTAAACCAGAAGGAAACAAATGGCTTTTAATTTTTCCCTCTGTTTCAGAGTGAATGATGCCAAGGAAGAAGAAACCCACAGAAGGCCTTGACTCTCGAGGTCAGGATGGGGAGGAAGAGGAGGAAGAGAGGAGGGCCCTGCTCAATACCAAGAAGAAGCGCAGCTTTGTGGACGCGTTTATTGTTATATCTGACAGCGATGGAGAGGTCAGTGGTCTGAATGGGGAGTCCAGAGTCCGGGCAGGGCCTTGCTGCTGCAGGAGGGTGTCTAAGCATCCCAGCTGTACGTGCTGGGTCAGGCTTTGCTCTCTCTGCGTGTTTCGTGCTGTTCCTTTTCTTATATATGAGATGAATCAAATCCTATTTGACTAGGAAATGAATGGTGCGCTTGGTGAGGGTGAGTTATGAGTCTGGGATTTGATAACCAAATCCTCTCAGTACTGAATTTGAAACGTAATTTAAAAGTAACCTTTCCTCAATCCCTTTACAAATCTTTTTTTTTTTTTTTCATAATTTTTATTTGATTGATTTCCAGCTAAACCACAGAAGCATGATTTTGTATTATGTGCAAATAGATAAGAAAATGATTCAGAATACAGGCTTGCAAGTAGTTCAGAACACAGCTGGTGTCTGATAAATTGATCTTGCATTATGGAGATCTGAGTTTCTAATGCACTTCCGTAGGGTGTAAAGGTGAACTGCAGTGCCAGTTTGCTTGGCCAAGACCTATGAGCCCAGATCGCTTATTCCCATCATTATGTTATGTCAGCTTTACCCTAAAAGATTGAAATGCCTGTAACTATTGCACTGGCCTTGAGGTGTTAATTTTTAGGGAAAATCCAGAGCCCTGAGAATCTGGCTTCAATTCAAGTGATGTACATGAGAGGAAATTATTAGAATCAGTTCTTTATGTATGGCTGTTAAGGCTTTGCTGTTTTGCCTGTGATTTGGGATCCTAAGCTGCTTTTTATAATTCCACCATTTTCAAAAGCATTTCAGTTCACTCTCAGGCTGTAGATCTTAAATCAAGTCCCCTTCGCTCCCACATCTGGAGCATGAGTCTCTACAATAAGGCGATTATCATGTGAGAAGGGGAAAAGCACTAGAAATAAACAGTAAAAAGCTGTAGGGCAAATGATATTGGATGTTTTTTTTTCTTCACATTGTCTGAGTTCTTTCCCATTGGGAAATTCCCTGAAAGAAATGGAACATATGGCAGTAATAGTTCATTGGGGTTAAACCCTTAGCTCTGCAATATGCTAAGTTAACTTCAGATGTCTGCTGCATCGCTGGCCTTTATTGTGAAACCTATAAGGAAAAAAGAAAGCAGCAGCTATAAGAGATGCTGCAGTACATAAAAGATCAGGACCTGTTATTGTCTACAATTATTCATCTCAATGTGCGCGTATCTGAAAAAGAGGAAACAAACGTCTCTTAAAACCCATCTATAAAAAGGTTAGGCTCCCTGACTGTTCTGTAAGTTTGTCTATAAACAATAAATTCTGATGGCATAATCGGTCATATTACAGAAAAGGATATGCTCAGAGAGGCCGTTAAAGAGCCAATTAGGTTCTGTTTAAGTGACAACAGTTCAGTCGGTTGAACAAGTGGATTTATTCAGTTCAGTCTCTTTCTTTCTGTGAGTCATCAGCTTCCAGAGCCACAGTCTCCTGTAGTGTTGTTCTCTGAAAAAAACAACCAAAAATTTGATTTACATGGGATCTCAAAAAATAACAGTCTGGCTTCTGTAACTGTCTCAGTTTTTCCGTGTGCCTCAAGTTGAATTTCAATCTCAAACCTTGTAGCTGTTGTTCTTGCTCTAGTAAGACCTTGTTATGTGTTCAAGAAGAGGTGTGGGAATCTCAGATCAATAGCAATTTTAGAGAACAATACATTCTCAATTAATCTTGCATCTGTTAGGACATGGTTTCTTATGAATCAAAAGCTACAAGGACAATTTGGGCATCATTGATTCAATGGCTTTCTTCCTTGGCAGTCTCTTGGCAGGTATCTATAGAACAAGTCCCTAGTTCTGCTTCCAGACCAGCAGATCTTGTAGCAGCTGCACCTGGAAAGCCTCCAGCTTCTCACTTTTGATGATCTTTGGCAGACTGCCTCCCCTAGGAATTTTTCAGTCATGCTGGATTATCAAGCTCATCCATGTTATTTTGCCAAGTTTTCTTTCTTTGCTCATGTCTATGCTGTGGCATCTGTGGAGCTGCATCAGAAGGAGGTTTTCTGGACATGGGGCTTTCTGATCTCCATTACATCTAATCCTAGATTCAGGGAATGTGTCTCTCTTTAGAGTAGGGTCAGACAAATTAAGAACGGTCTCCCTGGCTGTGTGGAAATGAGAGGAGGTGACCTTTGCTGTGTGCAGACAAGGTCTCCGAAAACACAGACGTGATGAATGAATAAAATGGTTACTGTCTCCCTTGACTGTTTGAATCTTGCAGGGAATGCCAGAAGAAAGGTAAATCATTCACTTGCCCTCAAACACACAATATTCTAAGTAGTGCCAAGGAAAGCCTCTTTTCAGACAACTCCTGGCTTGTCTTCTGGTGCTCCTGCGTGAATAGGGGTCAATCTTTGGCCGCCAAGACTGTCTGAAACCAGGCCTGAAACATGATTTTCACCCAGCAGGAGGTCTGGTCAAGCGAGAGCATTGAGCATGGCTAGAGGCCAAGTAGTTGTGCTAAAATGTCTGACTGATCCACAGCCTTCAGCGCAGTTGATCCTAAAAGACTGCAGATCTGCTGGGGGAACTTGCACATGGGTCACACAAGGATGATTTAACCCATTTGTCTCAGATTTTTTGTGAACCAAGAGGGCACCTGCCTCTACCTGTAAACTTCGCATGAAGTCGCGTGGGCTCCTTCTGCCAGGTCTTCCCTTCATCAGTTCTACCAGCCCTTGGGAAATGATGAAACTCCAGGGTGACAGTGTCATCTGCTTCTGTGTGGCATCCAGTGCCTGTCTTCCTTTAGATGTGGAGCATCTCTGCTTTAGTATTCCCATATTTGGAGATACTTAATGTCTGGGGCATATTGAGTTCCTAGACGCTTCAGAAAAGACCATGTTGCTCCTGGTAGAAAGAGAGAAGCCTTTTCAGGAATTGGCAGTAATAATTAGCCCCTGCCCTGCTCCTGTTCTCTGTCAGATGTGACTGGACATTGCATCTTGGTTCCAGACACAGCCTAATGGCTCCCTCTCCAGTGGAGGTCTTGCTGTAGAGATGATGGTGCTGAAAGCATCATAGCTAGGACAGCAGTGCTCACCTCACACACTGCTCATCTTTTGGAGAACTAGAACGACATGAGGATATCGCCGTAGCATCCCGCTGTCCCCGCTGGCTTCCTCTCTGCTGTAGTACCAAGGGAGACGGTGTTTCCGATCCCTGGGGAAAACTGAGTGCCAGGTTTGCTCTTGAGGAAGAGAATGGCTCTGACTGCCATTGGAAGTCAGAAAGGGACTGAACCAGCCTCCCGACACTCCAGTAAAACCCCTTCTTCCACATGGGCCTCCCTCCCAGGCGTGGGAAGCGGCGAGTCTGGCGTAAGCTCTGTCGTGTCGCCCCTATTCACATCTCCCCTTCCAGGAGGTTTGTTCTGATGAGCTGAAAGACACAGCAGAGCTGAAGCAAATTCTGAACTCGTCAGAGACTAATAAAGTAGGGTGTGATATTCATTTCAGCAGCAGCCTTGGCTACAGCCAAAATGTGGCACTTCCAACATGTAATTGGCTTTTAAAAATAATTTAGTCTCGTTTTCATCTGTGTATTTCCCATGCAGGACATGTGTTGTTTGGCTATGCCCTATTGTTAGATGGTCCCAACTGCTGTTGAACAGCAAAATTAACCAGACCTTTTGACTTTGCAGTCTGTGCTGTCGGCTATGGAGACGTTCTTTTGTAGCCTTTCCTTTCTTGAAACAGTAGAGCTGTTTTTTTTTGTTGTTGTTGTTCATTTCTAATGTGGATTCAAGGGAACTGCCTGTGGGAGACTGGCTACTAGATTCTGTTTATAGGCTTTTAGATGTGAGTAGAGCTGTATATTTTCTACTGACAGAGTTCGGTCCTCTAAGTATGTGCCAAAGAGTTTTTAAAATGGGAATTTGCTTTTCTGCTGTCTGTTGCAACCCAGCAGGTTAAAAAAAAAGAGGCCATAGTGGCTGCCTTCCAATAAATGTGTAAAGAACTTTGGAAACCTGTCTTTTTCCTGATCTGTATACAATATCGACAGTGAAATCGCTCATAGGAGAGCATCATAAATTAAACTGCAGAGCATGGCACAGAGAAAGAAAATTTGGATTCCTCCTGGCCATTATGCTTTAAATTGACGGCATTGGAGGAGAGAGACTCTCCAGGCTGGCACTGAGCGGAGGTGCTCAGTTCCTAGCTCACCTCAGCTATAATAATTGTTTTCCCTTGGAAGTTGTGTGTTGGAGATGACCTTGTAACTAAGAGCACTGGTTGCAGTTTGGGAATATTTTAATTGATTAAGATTATTTTTGGACTAGTGATCTTATTAGAAAGGCAGTTGGTTGAGTGGCCCCCTGAGTTCCTATTATCCTCGTAGACAGATGAGCATTAAAAGGTTGGGTCAGACAGAGCAAACCCTGTTGTCTTCTCTGAATTTTCCTGGCCTCTTCTGTTACTACCATCCATGCCTGCATTTATGCAGAGCACTCTGGGGCCTGCTGGGCTGTCTCCCAGCAGAGGTACAAACAGCCATAAATCCTAATTAAAAGGTATGTTTTATTTTCTGTCTTTTAAAATAAGGAAGATTTTAGAATTCTTGGAATTGAGATGTGTGTGTATATTTTGGCCCATCAGGATTAATTGGATTTGCTTCAGCAGTTCCCTGTACTGTAGCTGTTCAGTAGAATGCTGCTAAGCAATTTAAACATCTTTCTCAAATGTATGAGGCTCATACAACATGTGTCCTGTAGTGATTTTGCTCCTGGAGCTGTTGTAAATGTCGACATTCTTCAGGACGCAGCGTGAGGAGCAGAGGCACCTCTGCTGAGCAAGGAAACCAGGCAGTTCTCTCGGGACCCAGCTTGCCTTTAGCTCAGAGTCCCAGAGGACTTGGAGCCCTGTACTGTCTGTACTGCGTATTGTAAATGTGCGTCTCTGTATACAAACCAAACAGTGGTAGCCAGGGAAGGCTTGGTGTGCTTATAAATCACCTCGGTGCCCTGAAGAGAGCTGCAGATGAGCGTTGGGGTTGGCCTTCCGGCAAGTGCCGGAGTGGTAAGGGCAAGATTGATGCCTAGAGAGAAGAACTGGGCATTTACAGAGCCCGCTGGGATGAAATTGCCCCGTCTTAAGCAGTAGCAGCACTGCTTAGCACTGCTGGAGGGCATTTAGTGGGACAGCTTTTGCATAACATCCTCCAGTGCATAATTCTAACGTGATCTGAATGTCATCCCACAGACTCTTCCCCACTTCCTTACGTGTGAGCCACCCACAAGGTCAGCACAGAGGATGCCAGTGCAAACCGCGGCAGGGCAGCCTGCAGGTTAGCAAGTGGCATTATGGAATACTATGGAGGGGCGGAGGTGCTCTGGAAGAGAGGAGATTTTAACTGCTGGGCTTGAGCTAGATGTGCTCACAAGTTGGTAGCATCTGTCTTCTAGCAAGAGAGAATCTGGCTGTGAAACAGTCATTTGGAGACACAGGGGTAGCTCTCAGAAATGGGGTACCAAAAACAGGTTGGTGGGAGAAGGGAAAGAATCAAAGGAAAAACCCCATAGGAAGGATCATGAGAGTGGTGGAGGGGAGAGTGACTTGCTAAGCGTGATAGCTTCCTTATTGTGAGCTGATTCTTAAATCAGTAGAAGAGAGGAGTGGAGTATGCATTAGGGGATGTAAAAGGTGTAATGTATTAGGGTTTCAGAAAAGCACTTAATAGCACGTCTTGCAAAATCTTAGTTAGATAAATAATTCAATTTGATCTCGACAGTAACATTCCTGGATTGAAATCCTGCTAAAAGACTGTCAGCAAAGGCTTGTGATGAACAACGGAGCAGCTGATTCTGGGGAGATCTAAGGCTGAGGCCAAGAAGATCAATATTAGGGCTGTGTGTGTTTTAACATCCTCATTAATGATCTGTTAGAGGGAGCAAGTGGTATATATACATTAATAAAGTCTAGTGATAGCACTCAAATAGTCTTGAACAAAACTCAGCGTAGAGATGCAGTCCAAAGGACTTCATAAATTAAGACACATGGGCAATGAACAGAAAAAATAGATTATGTTTGTAAATATGCTCTGTGACAATTTGCATTAAAATAGTCTAAACCACATGCATCACCTAAAAGGCTGCCTTTTGGCACAAGGGGCTGAAGGTGCTGTAAGGCACGAGCATGTAGCACTTTGCTGTGGGTCTTGTGGGACTGCAAAAACCTCAAGTACAACTGCAGACAGAGTCATACGAAGTCCCTTGCTAGCCAGGCGTGGGTGTCTTTCCCTGAAAAAACGATTTTGATTCTAATCCTACTTGATTGAGAGAGACAAATTGGAAGGAGGCCAGTGGCAGCCTTTGGTAACACGTAGGCCCTCGTTGGAGCGGTTAGGATAGCGCTTGGGTCAGTGTGTGCCAGTGAAGCTTGGGAGCAGCCCTCTTGAAGGCTGTGTGCTTAAAGTAACGTTCTCCTGGGTTGTTTTTGTGGTAATACTGCAGGAGGCCACATGACTACAAATATCTGAAGTATTCAAGCATCAAAAATGAAAAACTGTGGCAATGCTCAGGGCAATACAAGGAGGAAATAGTGCTAGAAGTGGGTGCGAGAAGAGCTGGCCCTCTTGCTCTTGAGGTGCATTAGCCATGGAAGCATGGCTAGAAGACTAGGTTTGGTCCCCTAAGATCGTGTGGGCAGAGTGCTAGAAGCTGTATGGCAGGAGACAGTCCTGGCTTACAGGTGTGAGGTTATTTTCTTACAAAAAGGTGGTGTTTATTTTCTGCTTTGAATGCCCGCAAATACTAGTGTTTTAGCAAGGCCAAACAAACCCCCTCTCAAATCATGGGCAGCAGGTGCAGTGCATGGTGGTGACTGGCATGAAGTCTATTGTTTCTCTTCCTTCTATGTTTATGTCAGTCTGTAACTCTTATTGCTTGTTATGCTTATCATATAGCTTTTAATAGTTACAGAATGTGCTTGAATTATGTTTGAAATTCAAATTTCATACAAATGGAGGCTTGTTCCTGAACCAGGGTTTGTATCAGAGAGGCAGGGGGGAGGGGGATGGTAGTATTTCTTACACATTGTGTGGACTCACAGTTTTTTTTGTTGTTTTTCATTGCAGCAGGAGTCAAAGGAAGAGAGTGGATTGCAAAATAAAAGAACGAAACAGCAGCTGGATAGAACGAAGTGTGCTGCTAAAAGAAAAATTGCACGTAGGTCTCAAGTGTGGGCTTGGGGAAGCATATGGGTGCTGAGCAGTTTCCACTGTTTGTGTTAGACATTGTTTCCCTTGCAGAAATGCTGTGATGGAGCTCGGGATGTGCAGCTCTCAGGGAGCACTCTCCTCAATGGTAAAATTTGGCTTTCTGCATAGGCAGAGTATTGCTTGTTTGCTCCCAAGGCTGCATGTGCACAAACTGGTGCACTTCTAAAGTAAGTGTGTGGGGGTCTCTGCCCCTCATCAGGTGTCAAGACTAGGTGAAGCTGGTCTGAAGGTGTTGTCTACGATCACAAAGTACTTTCCTGTTCAGGCCTCTCTGCTGCTGTCTTTCCCTGAAACCTTGTGATGCTCTGACCCAGCAGCCACAGCTCAGGAAAGATCTCAGTTGCAGCTGACAGTTCTCTGAAATCATCTGCTCACAGCACAGGGCAGCCAGAAAAGCCAGCAATGTTGGGCATCATCGGGAAGGGTGTTAAGAGCAAGAGATTTGTTACGTGTCATTTTGCTGTTATATAAAATGTAGGTGCTCCCACATCACATTTTGTGCAGTTCTGGTCTCTGCATCTCAAGGACATGGTGGAGCTACAGGATATCCAGAGAAGGGCAGTGAAATCATTAAGGGCAGCAGCAGCAGAGCAGCAGCATTACGCAGAGAGACTGAAAAGCCTGTGACTCTTCATTTGGGAGAGGAGAAGGCTGAGAGGGATGGAATCAAAGTTCACATCAGGAAGGCAGTACGTAAGTTGAGCACAGAGCTGTTGTTTGCCAGCTCCTACAAAGTCAGAATCAGAATGCACTTAGTAGAAATAGCAGGAGATAGGTTTAAAACAGATAAAAGAAGGTAAATCTTTACGCAGCACGGAGTGAACTCCTGGAACATTTTTACCACAGGAGGTTGTAGAGGGTTTGGTATCAGCAGCTTTAATGATGGATTAAACACATTCATGGACGACAGGTCTACAAACAGATGCTAAGGGGAACAGGCTGGCACATTCCTTCTAACATCCATCATACAGCAGTTCTGAGAGCTGTGGGTGAACAGGCAGAAGGGACCACCGAAAGGGCCAGCATGTACACACTCCCTACAAAGCATCACTTTTTTGCTACAGTTGCTTGGCCAAATGGGCCATTGCTCTGACACGGTGAATCAGCTCTCATGTTCTTACGCTTTGTAAGGCAGCAGTCTGGCACATTAAATTCAGAATATTTTAAAATTAGAGGACGTTTTCTACTGCAAAACCCAAAGCAATCACTGAACAAGATGGAGCACTCTGGAGCAACACGAGCAGCAGCAGTTGGGCATGTCTGTCCTCAGAGGTCTTGTGTGAATTAAATTGTTTTTAATAGAGGCCTGAGGCCATAGCATGAAACAGCTTGGCTCTTTGTGGGGGTTGAAATCCACTGTGCATGCCCTGTGTCAAACAAGTAAGATAACAGTTTGAAACAGGGGAAGAGTGTTTTTGTTTGCTTGTTATTTTTTTGAGATAAACAAACTAAATGTGACCACAGATAGGGTGCTGAAAGTGCCCTGTTGCTGCAGTTGGATGTCCTCGTTGCGTCTTTGAGTGTGGCTGGTTTAAGCAGCTGGTGTTGTGAGATAGGTGTTCTGGGTGCTCCAGAAAATCTGCATGAGACACTGCGAGCTCTCTAGCTGTTGTATAACAGGAGACTTTTTCTGCATTTGTAGATGCTGAAATTCTTGATAATAGTTTTTCTCTTCCTGGGGCAAATGTGGCCTTTTTTGTTTTCTTCCCTGTGTCTGTGTGCCCTTGAAGCAGTAGCTTGTGGGTATCTGAGCAGCAGTTGGTTGGTTGAGTACGTTGCAGTGTCCGCTCCACTCTCACCTTGCCCCTAGGAGCAGCGTTGGGGAGGGTAGGAGAGGGACCAGGATTTTTTTTTTTTCACTGTCTCCTCCTGCTGTGGGTCAAATAGAGTCACCTCATGGGGTAAACACTGCAGTGGGATTCCTGCTGGATGGGCACCTTCCTCACCTGCTTTTCCCTCCTTGCTGCCAAGGTGCACCCAGCACCCAGTCTGCTTCATGGGCTGGGCCGTGGCGCCAGGCTGGGGGGCACAGCCTCTCTTGGACATCTCTGACGTTCGTGGCAGAACTTCAGTGCTCATCAGAGCTTGCACTGGAGCAAAAGGCTCTGGGTTTTGGGTGCCACATTAAGTTTTCTGTTAGAGAGTGGTCACCTGTTTATTAAGCACATGGGATGGGTCTGCTCCCTCCCTTATTGGAAACTATAATTAAACTTTTGCTGTTTTCTTTTAGGCAAATTAAGATTTGAAGTAGTAATTATTTTTCTCAGTGTCTTTAAAAATATCCCTTGAATTGCAAGGTATATTGGTCTTTTGTAAAGATTTGGCGCTCCTGGGTAAAGTTAAGTTCTTTCTCCTCAAAACTGGAAAATTGCAGATACTTGCAGGCTCTGGTTATAAAGCATATCCTCCCATTTTTGCTTTGTTGTGGTTTTATTCATTTTAACCTAAAGCCATAACTAAAATATATCTGTGACGTTTCATCCTGACAGGATAAATGGAAATACAAAAAACCTAAAGAAGTCTCTCTCTTTTTTTCCAGATGAAGTCAGTGCTTTAAAGCACATTTGAATGTTTTTACTGTAATTGCACTTTGGATATGTGGAAATACTGAGATCCTGCATTTCCATTATTTTTGAGTAAATCTCTTATTAGTAAGTGTTAGAACTACAACTAGTAGGGTTTTGCATCTAATTCACTTTGCAAACGTCAAAATGGAACATAAATCGCTTAGCAAATTGCCATATTAGCATTTAAAAAGGCTCTGAAATGGTTTAATTTGTTTAGGGCTGTAGTGCCTTCAAAACAGTTCTTTCCTGACCCCTCCTTCCTTTCCGTGTGTTTCTTGGATGGGACTGGTCCCAGAAGACGTTCTATGCTGGATTCCATATTGCATGGAGATGGACGTGTCGTTAATGGATTTTGAAATGTGAAATCCAGAATTCCCAGCTTGGAATAACAGTGCTACCCCTGCTTCTTGCAGCAGACAGCAGAGCATCCTCTGAGGAAGAGTTAAGATGTATGTGAGCATGACCGCGTCTTCCCTGCCTGGATGGAGAAAGGCCATTTCCCCGGGAGCCGGAGTAACCTGCTGCCCCGTAAACGCGGCCCGTTTCTGCACTGGGTCCTTGGAGCTCTCCGATTTGCACACATCAGTCGGAGGCTAACACAATACTCAGAATTTCTAATCATCATAAATTATGACCGATGCAATCAACATCAAGCTTAGGAAGATGCGAGTCTCTGCATGCGCTGCGGAGAAGTGATGAGATGTGAAGCACAGGGTAGTGCTGGAGCAGCAGAGGCAGCTCCAGAGCCCTCAGCTTAAAGCAGGTCAGCTCCCTTGGAAGGTGCCAGACCAGAGCTGCTGCTTGCACTTCCCACCATAATTCCAGGTGGATTTAAACTCAAGATTTCCCCATCTCCAGAGCACCTACTCAGTTGGAATGTGAACTAAGTGCATTTTGTTTGTCGCTGGTTTCTTTGCCAGAGGCAGCATTTGTCTGGCACATTCCCTGTCCCCAGAGGGGAGATTGCTGTGCCAGGGAGGGAGAAGAAAACAAAATGTACACTAGTAACTCGCCAAAAAATGTTGCTTTATATTAAGCTTCATGAATGTTGATAGCCTAAATTGGTGAACACTTAGGCCCCTGTTTTAATTTAAGCACGTGGGAAGTCTTGTTGTGTTCGGTGAGGGGGTAGCGATCACACGCGCTGCGTTTCTTGCACATGTCAAGGTTTGCGGTATCTGGCCTAATTTTCCCTGCTGTGATGGTCTGGGCAGGGAAACAAATCAGCATGTACTCACTGAATGCTCGGGAGGTGCTGGATATTATGGAAGTGCTAAGCATTACTGCTGGTTTTGGGGAGCTTTCCTCATGCACCAGATTGTAGCGTGTTTTCCATTACAAGGGCTTGTTTTTTCCTCTAGTCTCTTCTGGCTGTAACATTATAGAGTGACTTTGTCCAAGGACAAAAGATCCCCATGAGTCCCAAGTGCGCAGCAGTCTGCCTTCACTTCAACCTCTTTCTTAATTTTTAAAGAAATTTCCCAGAGGAAAAAAAAACCAACAACAACAACTAAGTGCTGATCTGGTAGGACACATAAGGGAATCTACTGCTGGTATTCAGAACAGTCAAAAAACACCCAAATCCTGCCTCTGTGGGGAAAAAAAGCAGCCTGACATTCGCAGGCAGCTGCGGGGACAGCAGGGGGGCGCCCGCTGTTGTGTGGATGCCTTGGTCTGTGCTGTGATGCCCAGGCTTTGCTCAGGCCAGGGCACTGCCAGGCTGCTCTAGGAGGCTGCGTGTGCGCCTGGGTTCTGGAGCAGCTGGTAGGGAGAGGATGGGTTAGAGAATGGGAGCCCATAGCTTCCGAATGCAGCTTTATCCAGGGATGCGTCCGTCCTGACCCAGGCTGCAGTGAGGGCGTGTTTCGTGCTTGGGCAGCCTTTCTGCTCAGTTTCCCTGCTCTCAGGCTTGTGTGACCCATCAACATGGGCCTTTTGGTTCATGTGTGAGGTGGCATGTGCCTGATTCTGCCTTGAGGAGCGAGGGGGTTTTGAAGGAAATCTGTCAGCTCGTAGTGAGTGCGAAGATGTATTTTTCAGCTCCTGAGAGAGCTGTTCAGTTGTTTTCCAAGCTGCACTCTGTTCTGCAGGCGTTGTATATTTTAAGAGTAGTGAAAATGTTGGAGTGAATCTAAATAAATAGGTGTTTTTCCAGAGTAACTAACTGCTTTGTTTCTAAATAGCCAGCCTCAAGCTCTTGAGTGAGGAATCTTTTCAGGAAGAAAATTTCTGCTGAAATAGTACTTACAACTCTAAGCAGCCCTTTCCCATGCATGGCTGGCTTAGTGATCCTGTGGAGCAGTGATGTGAGCAGAAGGAGGGTGTATCCATGTGAAAGATCCTTCATGGAACCACTGAGCAAGTAACATTATCCTCTGTAAAGGTTCACACCAACCACTTGGGGTGAATTTTTGCTCTTGGTTAGGTCTCTGAGGTATTGCAACTGTATTTATGTCAGAAGGCAGTGGGACATGTATTTGACTAATAATGAAGTACATTAGAAAAGGACTACTCTTTATCCTGCCTTGCTTCTGAGTCAATCCCATGTAAAAATGTGCATGTTTTGAAGATGCACCTTTTTCTCCTCTGAGAACCTGCTGCATGTAGCTATAGCATATGCTTTGGATGAGAGCATTAAGATGTCCCATGGTAGTTAATACACCTAAGGATTCAGAGTTTAGATTGCTATAGAAACCTTAACTGAATTTCCTGATTTGTGCTCAGTGATTCAGCTCTGCACACATGTACTATTTTCATTTAGCGTTGCCTGCTCCAGCTTGGTAGTACCTTTTAAGGAAAGCTGAGATGTGCTTGTTTTGCTCTGTGCTCATCCTGGGGAGGTGAGGCTCTTTGGGCACTTCTCTCGAGATGCTGGGTAAATGTTGGGTGTTTACGTACACCTGCAGCTGTGGCTTGACATTATCCTTCCTTTCTTTCTTCTGTAGAGATGACTGAAGAGGAACAGTTTGCTCTGGCCCTGAAAATGAGTGAGCAAGAAGCCAGGCAAGTGAACTGTCAGGAAGAGGAAGAGGAGGAGCTCTTGAGGAAGGCCATTGCTGAGAGCCTTAGTGTGAGTGTGCTTATGTGAAGAGGCTTACTAGGGTTCTTCAGAAGCGTTGCATTCTGTGCCTGCTCTGCCATATTGCACAAAACAAGGTTTTATTGGGGGCCTGGCTATTTCTGGCACAGGCTGGAGATAGAACAGCCACAGAGAAGTTGTTTTGTATCATTCCTAATGAGGCCTGGGAAGTCTCAACTAGTCTGTGCTCTCGCTTCGGGTGCAGTTTTGTTCGGTGGGGAGACAGCGCCCAGTTTGCAGATGCCCGAGTTGCAGCTGTTGGGAGTGTCCTTGGTGGGCTCTGCTGATAGAAAACCAACCTTCTGTTTTTCAGAGCTGTCAGCCCTCAGAGTCCTCTGACGCAACCCCCGAGTTGCCTGCAGAAGCAGTGGGCAGAACAGGCCCAAACGACCCCGCTGAGCAAGAAGGCTCTGAGATCCTGGGAGGTCTGGCACTTCGCCCTGACACCCCTCACTCCGAGTGCAGCTCCCACTCACAGAGTGCAAGAGCTGATGGGAATGGACAGATGGATGTCGCCCGGAGTCCCCTGGTAGTGTTGAGGAGGTTAAGCCAGGAAATTGTTGAAAGCTCACTAGTATCCAGCATAATCGTGTCTCGGGGGAAGGGCCAGCCTTTAACAAGGTCAAGTGAAAAGCCTTCCTCACCAGCAAGAAGTGATTCTAGTAGCCTGTTACCCGGCACTTTTGGAGAGGACCTCTTCTCTTTGAGTCCCACCTTTGGCAGGATTGCCCCAGGCTCCTGGCGACTGACACCTCGGAGACTGTTCACAAGCCCCTGCAGCCCTTCAAGAGCAGCAGACCACGAAGCAAAAGAGCAACTCCTGCCTGGCACTTGCTCTTCTGTGGGAGCAGCCAGTGCTGAGAGCCCAGCCATGCTCTGTAACACCTGGACCACGGAACAATGTGACAGTCCTGAGGGGAACCGTGGAGGGGAAAGCACCAAACACACCTGGCAGCCCAGGCACAGCACCAAAGTCTGTGTTTCCACAGAGCAATCGGAACAGAACGAGGGGCCTGGCAGTGCCCCAGAGCTTTGCGTGCTCAGTGTGCCAGAGGAGGGCAGGAGCCAGGGGGAGGCGAGAGACACAGTGCACTACTACTGGGGCATTCCATTCTGCCCCAAAGGGGTGGACCCCAACCAGTACACCAAAGTCATCTTGTGTCAGCTGGAGGTTTACCAGAAGAGCCTGAAGCAGGCTCAGAGGCAGCTATTGCATAAGAAAGAGTTTGGTAACCCAGTTGTGCCCAGCTCTTCTTCTCTGAGCCAAAATGAGCTTGGGAAAGGAGATCAGATAAGTAGGGAGAATGGGGTTGCGGATGACACAGAAGATGGAGAGCCAGAGGTGCAGAAGGAGTCTGAGAGCATCACCTGGCTCCTCCCTTTGAAGAGAAGGGAGGCAGAGGACAGGCCAGGGCAGAACATGGAAGAGGAGAAGAACTCTGCCTCTGACGATGAGCCAACCACCAGCTACTGCCAGGTAAGAGCTTGACCGTAGAGCAGCGTTTGAGCAGGGATGAGTCATGCTCTTCCCTCCACTTTAGGGTTCATTTCCTTCTGCAAAGCAAACGCTGCTGATGAGCAGTGTAAGGGAGAGGAAAAGTCTGCAGGCTGAGATCCAGCTCACAAATGGTAGTGGCCACCACGCAGCCTGGCAGTTGTCCATTAATGCACCACTGAGGTGATGACTTGCAGCTGACACTTCTCCTATAAGGTGTTTGTAGCAGTACGCCACGATAGCGAGCTCTGAGAGAACCCTGACCGCTTGTGGGCCCAGCAAAGCAGGTTAGGGGAACGTGTGGCCTGTGGGGAGCTCTCTGCTTGCCTTTATGGTTTGCTTAGCCATGGCTTTTGCAGACAGAAACAGTGCTCTGTCCTTGCAGCGCCTCTTTCCTTTCACATCCGCGTGGTCCTTTGTGTTTGAATGCACCTCGCCCTCGCATGGGCTCTTTGCCCCTTGTTCCTGTGGCTGTAGCTGGCGGCTCTGTGTCCCTGCACACGGGTGCTGCCTGCCCAGAGGTCATCTGTCACCACAGCAGCCCTGGCTGTCCTTGTCCTGGCGCTTGGGCACCCTCCCGGCGCGCTTGCTGCCTGGGTTTCCTAGACGCTAGGTGTCAGCCTGCGTCTCCGTCAGGGCGCTCTCGCTGGAGCGGAAGGCAGCTTTCTGTCACTGCTAAGTTTAAACAGATTGCTAGTCAGATGAAGTATTTATTACTGCTGTATTTTAGGTTTGTGTCAGCCTTTTCCAACCCTCATTTTTCATAATGACTTCACTACCGGATCGTTGTATAACTTTATCTTCTCTATGACTGAAGCCTCAGCTCTGTTGTTCCTGTTTTCAAGTGTATTTGATCATTTACCCCGGTGTTAGAAAGATACTTAACTTGTTTTGTGATATTTATATTCTGTCTTGTAATATTGAACACTTAGGAAAAACGTCATGTCTGCATTTTCTGGTTGCAGAAAAAAAAGAGCAGAGCAGCCTGTGCTGAAATGTGGCTTTTCATGACAGTGCTTGGGTCGGGTTTGGCAGGTACAGATTTAAACAAGCCTTAGAGGTGACCTGCAGAGCAAAGAAATGGACTTGTGCCCTTTTTCATTTCTTCAGGATAGACACAAAGACCTGAGAGGTTCTTAATGCAAACTGCTATTTTTTTCTCTCTGTCTTTTCCTTTGAAAATGGAGGTTTCTTTATTCTGGAAGATTGGGGTGACTGCAGATCTATGGAGGTGTAAGCTAAAACCATACGAAAGCTGCACCAGCTGGGAGGGGCATGAACTTCTAATCATTATTGAAAAATGTGGGGTATTTTTTGTTGTTATCCGTTTAACACTAATACCTAATTAATTCTTGGGGAGAAAAGAGGTTTTAGTGGTGCTGAGTGGGAAACTCTAATGTACTCATCCTGACCACAGGGGCTCTCTAGAAGAGCCACAGAAGAGTAGATTTAACTGTTCTGATATTTTAAGAAGGAAAGAAAAAAAAAAAGAAAAGAAAACAAGGAAGGAAGGGGAAAGCAAACTTAGAATTTCAACCCTGGGCCCAAATTCTGCGAGTCTTTTATTTACTTGAGAGAAACAATTTCTAAATATCCCTTCATCTGCCTTACCGCTTTTAGCTTAAGAGGTTGCTCCCTTCTCCTCTTGCCTCTCTTTGCAGTTGCCTGCTGAGGCCAGTGCAGGTGATTTACTTTCAAGATCGATATGTTTGATGTTTGCTTGTGCCTCGTCTCGATTTCTTTTCTCCATCAAATGCAATTCCACAGGCAGTGACAGAGGAGGGACAGAGTCCCTGTGTGCCGCTCTGCCCTGGGGCTCCCCCGTTGCTGCGGGGGCTGCTCCACTGGTGGGAATCGCAGATTTGGGGCTGTGCCAAAGCTGGAAAACATCCCTGGGGACTTGAAGCTGCTCTCTGCCTTATTGCACCCATCATTTAAAGCATTTTTTTCAGCAGTTCTTAGAAAATCTCCTTGACTTGTGCTGTGCCAGCACAAGGAGGGTGCGAATGGTGTCCTGGAGGAGCCCCTCTGGGCGCCTGCTTTGAAACCCTCGTCCGCAGCTGCAGTGACCTCCCGCCCAGGCCATGTCCCTTGCTGCAACTGCAGCGGGCTGCTGAGTAGTGTTGGTACGGAGAAAATCACTGTTGTCGGGAGACCTCCTCGCTTGTGAAGCTCTACTAACAAACCTCAGGGATAATCAAACCCCTTTCTTTGTATTCTTTCAAATAAGGTTAGGAGATTCCTGGTCTTTAAGAGATTTAGAGAAAAATGACCGGCTTGTGGAGATTCAGAATCTGTCATCTGAACCAGTGCCACAGCTTCAAACATATCTATTGGGGATAACAGAAACGTGGTGACAAGTATCTGTGACTGGAGCAAAGATAGCAAAAGATATGCACTGTTCAGGAGGCAGAGAAATAACAATACGGGAGGAGGTGTAGGAATTTATGTTAATGGCAGGTTGCGCCACAAAGAAATAAAGAATATCGTAGGTAAAAAATGAACTTTTTTGGATTGGATTCACTTTAGGGAACTCTGGCCAGAGGGTTTGTGTACATCAGCCATCTAAGACTGGAGTTGATTTAAGTCAAGATTTTTGGTGAAAATCAAGTTAAAAGAGCTTAATATAGTCAAGGAAAGGAGGAGAAGCTCCCTTAGAATTCTTTGAGAAATGACATGAGAAATTGCAGGTCTAACAACAAGGACTGCTAATAAACTGTTGTAATTCCAGCTGATTAGAGAAGGGCAGGTGTAGTATGTACACTGAAGAAGAAGAAAGGGATCTGGGTAATGACTGGCAGGTTAGCCTGACCTCAGCAGTGCATAAGGCTTTTGAACATTTTTTAAAGGAAAGAGTAAGTAAAGTCATAGAGGTAAATGGAAAATGAAATAAAATGCACATGGATTTACCAGCTGTAGATTGTGCAGTTAATCTGTTTCCTGGCTTTGATGGGACAGCTGATTTCCCAGTCAAGAGAACTGCAGCAGAGCTTATCTGTATGAAATTCAGAGAAGTGCTTCTGGTCAAACATGAGCTGGAAGGGTTCAGCAGGCCAGCTACGCTCAGGATTATAAACTGGAATAGATGGGGGCTGCTGCAGTGCGAGGGGATGTGAGGGGACGCTAACAAGCTTGGGTTGTTTGGCTCGACAGCAGTGCAGGCAGGAGAGGGTGGTTAGTGCTGCGTACAAATGCATCAGGGTAGATACGAGGGATGGGCGAAGACCATGGAAGTGCAAGGACAAGGTCAGCATGAGAGTGATGGACACAGACTGTCTGGGAGTTCCTCTAGGCAGCAAGGTGGCGAAAGGTGCTGCCAGCCGTTACTGCAGAGGGTTGCTGATCTGCCAAAAGGATTAACGGAGGGAGAAAGATGTCTAGTTCAACATGGATATTTAGCCATTTTGGAAAAAAAAAACATGACTTAGTGGCTTCAGTACCATGGTCAGAACCTCAGGGACCCAGCAGACCCTTTTGGACCCAGTTAGCTGTGTGCATTGGTTTATATAATAGCAGATTTTTTATTTTTCCTTTTCAGGCCTCCCAGGTGCTGGCTGCAGTGGATGTGCCAGAAGATGGGGAACCAATGCAAATAACACAGAGGTGAGGAGGGTCATTTCAGAGCGTGGGGTCCAGGGCCTGAATTCTTCCACTCAGCTGAAGCGGTTTGAGACACGGTCTCACTGGGGCTCTCTGGAGCTGCAGGGCCTGGCAGCAGGTCTTGCTGCAAAGGCTGCTCTAGTTGCTGCTGGTTCATAGCCCTGGAAATACGAGGTGTTGGAGCGCTGTGGGAGAAAAGTGAGGTGCCGCAGGGGAGAGGGATCCATTTCTACTGGCACTTTATAAGATCTGCAAGCTGGATTTTAGCACAAGTAAAAGGACTTGATCCTTACCCTCTGAATCTGTGCCTAATTTGGCATACAGTAAAGCTGGAGACGGGGGTAGGTGAGCTGAAGGTGAGTTATAGCAGTGGGTTGGAATGATTTGTCTGGAAAGGCACATACACAGCATGGTGGAAGGATTACTGGATGTGTGCGTGTGTATTTTTATATTCTTGCCTTGCTGCAGAAGAGGAAAAAGGAGGAAAAGTAGGGAGGAGGAAGCCAGACGGCACTGCCTATCAGCCAAAGATAGAGTGCAGTGCTCCAGAAAAGCCACTTCAGCGTATGACAGGTGTGGGACAAGTCAACAAGATTTTCTTCAGATTTAAGCCTACTCTTCTTTTTCCCGTTTTTTTTTTTTTTTTTTTTTTTTTTGGTGGGATGCAGTTCTGCAGTGAAGGCTGTGGGAGAAGCAGGGTAAGTGGGAGCAAACAGGAGAGGATTCAAAGGGGAAGTTACAAGAGAGGGCAGATATGTCATGTCTTTTATTTGCTAGGTTTTATAATCCAAACTTATTTTGGAGCAAAACTGCCAGCTTTTCTCCAGTCTAACAATATTTGGTCTGAACAGTTGATATTAATATGCAAGGTTTGAAAATCCCTTTTACTTGCACTTTTCTAACAAGCTTAAAGCTTACCTTGGGGAGCAAAGGAACCTGCGGCTGGAGTAGCTCCAGATGCTGATGTGCCTGGGACAGCTGAGTTTTTAGCTTGCACATTTGTGTGCGAGGCACCAAGGCACAAACTCAGGAGCTCTGGCCTCCCTCGTGGTTAAGGCAGAAGAGGCCAGGGTTACATATGGGGAGAGAGGGATCTCTGCTGTGTCGCTGTTGGGGTTGGAGGCTTTTCTGGTTTGGCTCTTTGCTAAGACACGCGGTTCAGCGGGTGAAACCTTCGTGCCCTTTGCCAGCCAAGCGCTCCTGGCTGCCCTCCTTGGGGCTGAGCCTCCCCACGGTGCTCTGTGCCCCTCGTTTAGCAGCTGGCACAGCTGCAGTAGGACAAGAAATGGCTGCAGCCTTCTCAGTTTTGTGCACTTTAAGTGTTACCATCTGGCTCTTGATGGTTTGCCAGAGCAGTCTTGGGTAAAGCTCAGGCACCCTGGTTGGCCAGCCTCAGCTCCACTCAATGGAAAAACCCCGCTACGAGTTGTCTGGAGGTATTGAAACAGTTTTGGAAGCAGGAGTAGTGAAAAGAAGCTGCTTTGCTTTCTGTGGGCCACTCTGCCTGATTGTTTTATGCTTTGTGCAGAGTATGGTAGATTGGGGTTTTAATAAATGATTATAGGCTTTGTTACCAGGAGATAGCTGGTATAGCAAGCAATGTGGTTTGACTTCAAATTGATTAGCCCATTTTATAAATGTCATAGCAAGTTGTTTTGTGTGAGTTCTTTTGAAGTGAGCCCTGATGTTAGACATAGAGTAAAACATGCTCAGCCTGGATTCATAACAAATGCTTTGAGATTCTTTATTTAGAGAGAGAAGCCACTTGTGATTTCCTATCAGAATTTTCCTATTTATCATAAATCAGCAGTGGCTGTTCTCTCCTCTCTGAGGCCTACGATTGAGCTTAATAAATCTTCTGTTTGTCAGTATGGGGATTCATGTTTTTAAAGTGTATTCTTGCATACTTGATCAGACTAATCAGAAAGCCATGCAAAGCGCTCAGGGTGTCAGCATGGGTGCCAGACTTGCTCAGCAATGCCTGCCTGTTTCCGAAAGACATTGTGCTCCATGGGGAGAAATAATGGAGGAATACGAAGGTTGAGAAGAGAGGACCAGTGCAAAATGCTACCTGAAGGAAGCACTGCATCTGTGCTGGCAGGACTTCGCTGCAAGGAAGCTTTGTGTTGCATTGGTGCTGCTTCTGGCTGCCGCGTGAGGATGATAAGAAAGAAAATTAGCAGTATGAAGAGGGAAGGAGAGCAACACAGTGTCAAACAAGTCTGTGTCTTTCCTCTTTAAAATGAGCCTTGACACAGGTGAGGAGCTGCTGGTGCCTGCAGAACTCCCTAATCTAAGAGTAGAAAAATCAGAGAGTCCCACAGATCTGAGCAAGTATTTTTGTGCCTTTCACATGCAATACTGACTCTTTGTGTTTTTTTTTTTTTTTTTTTCTGTTCTAGAGGAAAATTATTTCCTTTGGGGGTTTGTGCTTGGATAGCATTTTAAATCGATGCATTTCTCTGTTCTGCTGGTCATTGGAAATTAAAAAGTTGTATGCCTTTCTGAACTGTGTGAGATGGGCAGGTACACACTGTCACACCTATTTGATGTGAGATTTATGTTGCATATGTATATTTTGACAGCATCTCTGTATTGACCTCACTTGGCAGTAGAAGAAGTCCAGATATTGCCACAGAAAACTCTGCTGAAGAAGAGATCAGTGTTTGCCCAGGTAAGAGGCGCTTAGGAATGTTCTGAATATTGCACTGAAAATAACACACTGATACAGTTCAGAAAAAGTAAGAGAATTGTCAAGTTTTTTGAGCAAAACAACATCTTCCCAGCTTTGTTTATCGGGGCTGAAATTAACTGATTCATTTTGTTTGATTTCCTGGTTTGGGATGCATTTCCTTTAAGGCACTATTACAGCTCTGGCTCTGAAGAGATGCCAGAACCTATGTCAGAGCTGAGCACTCATTCAAAACAAGGTGTCAAGAGTGGTCTCTTCAAGACCATCAAGAATTTTTCAGATCCTTTGGTGTAAATCTATGTAAAGCATAGGTGACTTTTCTCTTATATTAATTAACAAACATGTTAGGGACCAATGAGATTTTTCTTCTCTAGTCTCCTCTAGCATGTTGGAGTTTTCACTTAATTTCCCAGTTCAGGGTTTTAAGTGAGAAACCTGATGAATGAAAAGACCGCTCTTGTTCACGAGCATCTGTAGAGGGAGAGGTCATGGTGGTGCTTGGAGGCATTTTTGTTGCTAACGAAAACATGGAGGTCTGAACAAGGTGCAGCTACGTGACAGGCCACAGAATGGGAGCTCTGTCTTGCTCCTTGGGTGTGAGGGAGGGCTCTATTCTTCCATTGTCTCTATCCCAGCAAGCGTCCCACACACATTCCCTGTGTCTAGTCTCACTCCCCATGAAGCTGCTAAGCTACAGTGGCTTTGTCCTCACACCATTGTGCTGTGACTTTTAACCCCTCATCTGGCTGTGTTCTTGCACATTGTCTGTTAACATTTGTGTCAAGTCTAAAAAAAAAAATGTTTAGAAGCTGTGAAAACACTGTTAAGAAATGGGCTGAGTTACACCAACAAGTGAGGGGAAAGTTTGGGGGCTGCAAACCTTCCCTGAGATGGTGATGTTTTTTGCAGAGACCCAGCCGAGTCCATCAGAAGATACTGAGCCAGAGAAAGAAGAGCTGTGCCTGGACAGCAAAGATGCACCTATGCAAGTAAGAGTGTGTGGAGCTGGCGAAGTGTCCTGCATCCAGCCTGCCTCTCTAGGTCTTTGGCTCAGCTGGGCCATGCTAACATTTCCCCTGGGGTGGTTGAGTGCATGGGTTTCTGCTACTGGGATCCTCATGATCACTTCTCTTCGCACTTTTTTTTTTTTCAGTCCTTTCATAGCTCAGGTGGCCTTTGGCCAAGGGCTGCCTGCAGCTGCTTCTGGAGCTGGAGAGTTGATATCAGCTCCAGTTTGTTATTCTACATCATGTCCATTTCTGTCTGGGTGATGTCCTCAGTCTGAGCAGCAGCACGGAGGTAGTTGTTGCTTGCCCGGAGGTAGAAGCAGAGCGCTGTGGTGGTCAGTGATGCAGGGCATTCCAGGAGCTCTGGTCGGATTCCTGGTGAATCTTAGGTGCATTGTCTTTTGACATATTTTTCCCTGCTACAGTCCTTTGAACTTGTGTCTTTTGTTTTCGACAGACCATTTCTGAGAGGAGAGATTCACTCAGAGAGATTGGGTATAGATAAAGATGACATTGAAATGTTGAGAGCAGGCAGGTGATGGTTTGCAGTCCAAGGAGAGTGAGCTGAGCCCAGGAATCTGGGGTTTTATGCAGCAGCAGTTAATAGCAGTAGTAAGTCAGTGGCAGGGCCATGCTTTCTGCCTGCCGATGCAGATGTGTGTTGTCGTGTGGTTCCTTTTCCTGTGTTGGCACACCTGTGCAGCAATTGCTGTGCAGCTGTCACGGTACCGACATCTGACTTCAGTTCCTGCTTCTGATAAAACTCCCTTTGTCTATTAATTTAGAGAACTGTATCAAAGGGGTTGCCAAGTACTGCTCTGGCAGGGTACATGAATAGAGAATCGTACAGCTCTTGACAAGAGATTCATTTGTGGAAGGCACGTTTTGGGAGGCTGCAGCTTGTACAGGGTGTCTGCAGCTCCGATGTCTCTTTGTCACGGGCCTCTTAATAAACCAGACTGTGCTCTCGTGTGCCTTTCATTCTGCATGTATCTCAAAGTAGCCCTCTGTCAATTAGAGCCTGCAGCAGGAAGAGGCAGGAGAGGCAGTCATCCTTCTGTAGGAGGCAGGGACCTGTAACCTTAGCCACTTAAATGCATTCGTGGCCAATTCAGTTATGGCCAGAATATTGGCCTGTCCCTCACAAGTTGTAGATGGTACCTTTGGGTCTTAAGCTTCTGCCTGGGCAGCTGCTGGGCACAAGATGGTCAACCCAGTGTGCAGAAGTGGTATGGTTGTGCTTGCTGGGGATTGCCCAGCAACAGTATCACTGGCAGCAAGTCCTGAGCCTGCAGCTGCCCAGGAAGACTGCTGAAAAAACTATTGTGTAGATGAGCAGTTAGTGTGAAGCAGGCAGAGACCAACGGGACTGACATTTTCCCAGCAGACGCTGAGCTAGGACAGAGGAGTCTTGTTCTTGAGCTCAGCCTCTAGCACTGCTCTTGGCTGGCTGTTGACTGCAAGCGCTATGTCTTGTAGACACTTTTCTCTGCTGAAGAGCAGAGGCTACAATTCCTGCTTCTAGCAGGGACGATTGGTTCTGCAGTTGAGTTTTCTTAAGTTGTTCCTGCAAGATTTGGTGCAAGCAGTTTTGGGACTGTGATGCCTTTTGTTACAGAATGCTGCATTTCCATTTAAAATTAGTAATTTGCTGCTGAATGTAGGCAGGCAGAGTGTGCAGAATAGGTGATCTCCTAAGATTGTTTTAAAAATGGCAGCCAGAAGGAGCAGTGCCTGCTACTTTTCCCAGCTTATATTCCATCTTGTTTGACTGGAGTAATGCAAGTTTGATCTGATCATTCGGATTTGACATGTCTTGTTTGTACGACTCCTCTTACACCGCACGGTGAGGACTTCACAAGATGTAGTGACCCTGAGATGTGAGAGCAGAGTATGAGAGCAAATGTGGTAGGTGATGTATTTAACAGCCTGTGTCCGGATGGAGAAGTTCATGAGGCAACTCTTCCATAGGGCAGAAAGCTTCCCTGGAAATGAGTGTGCTGTCTGGCCTTGGAGGTTGCTGCCCAGGGACTGTCAGCCAGATACTGGGGGAAGGGTTTTCTGGGTTGGATTCTCAGTTCAAGGTCCGGTTCTGCAATCTCTTGCTTAGCTTCTCTGAGTCAGTAAAGTACTCTTCCCCTCAGGACAGAAAAATGAGGATGGGTGTTCAGGATCAAACCCTCAGTTGGCAAAGCAGGTGATAAACCAAGTAATATGACAAACCGCTGCAGTGGCACTGAGCATCTTGGCTGACCCCAATTACTGCTTCCCCGAAATTACGCTGTTGGAGGGAAGCAGGCAGCAGTTTAACTGCACACATGTCACTGCTTAGAACCAAGGACAGAAACTCTCCTGTATTAATTTCCTATAGGCTTCTTCTACATGGTTAATATTTAAGTAAGTTTTTTAATCATTGTAAAAAAATAAATTCTCTCTTAAATCTAGATAAATCTTGTAGGAAGCTTGACTGGGCAGAGCTCTGGTTAAGATGAGATGGTGGAAATCTGCTGTGTCTTGGGCATGTTATTAGTATGGGGAAGAATTTGCATTTCAGAGGGTGAAGAGTGGTGCACCTCTGCAGCTGTGTAATCAAGGCAAAAGGAGAGATCAGTGATAACAGCACCCAGAGAACAAAGATGGGCTGTGACATTTTGCCCTCACAACATGGGTGAAAAGCCGCCTCTAGAAATTTTGCGTGACATGGATTTTAAATGCCTCTCTCCTTGGTCTGTGTCCCCTTTGATGACTGTTCCAGCCACATCCTCTAGAGAGGAGGAGCTCCCCGGGGATCTTGCCATACTCACCAAGTGCGCGGCAGCCTCCTTTCATCCTGGAGGAAGATCTCATCCCAGACAGTGTAGCCTGTGTAGCGTGGATCATGTCCAGAGACTGATGAGCACAACTCAGGTGTTGAACTCTTGCTTTGCCCCATGAATTTTCCATCAGTTTCGCTTCTGAGCTTTCTTGATTAATGGAGGCTTTGCTGTTTTTCTGTGGTAGTGCAGGTGATGTTTGCCTTAAATGTTGTGCGCGGCTGTGCAGGGAAGTTTCACCGTGATTCAGCAGGACGCGTTGCCTTTGGAAGAAGAATTAGACAGTACTGCACAGCTTACCCAGCCAGTGGTGTTATTTCTGACCTGTATGTGATGAAGGGAGAATAAAACTTACCAAGAAAAGCTGAGTCTATGAGAGTAGCTCCCAGAGAGCACAGAGCTCAACATCTAGCAAAGAAAAGAGAAGCAGCACAATGACCTGTCTGGCTGATTTTTTTTTTTTCCCTTTCTCTTCTTCTTTCTTCCTAGGCTGGTGGAGACGAGAACGCCAGCAGGACTGTGTCTGAGGGCAGCCCTGCAGCTGCTGGCCATGTGTCGTGCCCGCTGTGTGACCAAGGCTTTCCAGCCACGGAGATCGAGCTGCATGCCATGTACTGCAACGGCGTCGGGGGAGAGGAGGCTGCCCAGGACACCCCAGGTCTGCCAAGGGCTGGCTTTCTGTGTTGGCTCTCTGTGCTTATCCCCCCTTCATGTTGCTTGCAGCCTTGTTCTGTAATCCTGTCCCCACGAGGACATTTTGTGTGTGGCATGGAGAGAGATTTGCTCCCTTTGCCTTTTTCTTCCTCCAAGCTGGCCAGGGAGAGAGTTACTGGAGGCTCCTGTCTTTCCAGCACCTACTGCACAGACAGCTCTTCTCGCTTCGTAATTGATGATATTATTAGTCCCTTGGAAAGTGTATAAGCTGAATATTACCTCAGGATCTGGCCATGGCTGCTTCACTCAAAAGGCACATCTTTTGTGTGCTTTGTGAGGATCTGCAGAGAATTTGCCAGTGCTAGAAAATGACAGACTCCAGAGCCACACAAGTGAGAGCGTCCTTCAGAGCTCCCAAAAAGGGAGCATTTTCTGTATGACTCCAAGCACAGTCTACACTGTGCAATGAGTCTGACATTTGTATTTGTAAAAATGGTTTGCTCAGCAGTGAGAGACTGAGAAAAGTTTCCCTCTTGTTCCTCTAAAATTATAAAATGATAACTATCAACCTGGGAGCTCAGATCTTTCTTCTTTGTGTGAAGACTGAAGCGTCAGAGTGCGGTCAGAATGTTGATATTAAACCCTCTTTGCAGTTCTCTCCATGTCAGTTTTTCATAACTAACCTTTGTAGAGCTTAAGTGAACAAATACACCAGTTGGTTATCAACATATTCAATAAGTTATGGTTTAGCTTCTGCTTGAAATGTAAAGTCTGTGTTAGCATAATGTCAGGTAATATCAAAGTAGTAGCTTGTAATAAGATTAAGTTTTCAGGTTGTGCATGTATAATTTTCAGTTACATATTGAGTTATTAAGTACAACCTTAATCTATGATGTCTAAGCAATTTGAGCAAATCAGAGCTGGTACAAGAACTCTAACTTCTGCATTTCTGTAGCAAAAGGAAGTTTCACCATGTAATCTTAATGCAGAATTGATGTAGTTTTAAAATACAGGGTCCCTGTTATGCTAAATCTTTGGAGATATGACAGAAAGAGCCAGCATAGCAGCTGATACTGCTTGGTGCTGAATTCTGGTGGGGAGTTGTCTCTGTGGGCACAAACCAACTACTTCTTCAAAAGGGGAATGGGTCTTGCAAATCATGAATTATCACAGTTCCACTGCCATCCTCAACACTCACAAAGGTCTTATGCATGCTACAAAATGAAGCAGAATTTTTAATACACATTAAAGCAGAATATCTTTTGTCCCGTGATAATCAGGTCCCTAGTGTGCCTGGATTGAGAGTGTATCCATTGATCCTAGGGAATCCTGACTGTGATCCAGAAAAGGCTTTGAATTTTTTGGCAATGCAGGGAAGCTTGTTCTTTCTTTTGGTGTTCTATTTCAGCAGGACAGAGTTCAGGGCTGGCCTTTTCATGCTGCTCTCAGACTGGTCTCCTTGGGGATGTATGTAGGGATAGCTATTTTGGAATTGCTTCTCTGCTGTGTTCAGTACAATCCCCCATATGAAAACTAGCCCGGAAGAGAAGCAATTTTGTTCTCCAATAATAGCTCTAGAAAGAGCAATGGTTCTGGGACGAAATCGCATTAATTTGGGTTTTTGATTTCCAGTTATTCTAGCATTTTCCCTGTAGACACCAGACTTTGCTAGTCATAACAGTCTCTCTCTGTGTTGTTTGGGCCAAAAATCTTGAAGGAACTGTGGGCTACCTGAACTTAGGGCAAAATGTGATATGTGGTTGGGGTTTGGCTTGCAGGGTACCTCAGTGCCGTTCCCAGTGCCCGTGCTGGGATGAGAAGCACCCTGGAAGGTCCCAGCTGGTGGACTAGTTGGATATGTTGGGGTGCATAGGCAGGGATGATGTTTAGTGCTGAGCCGAGGAACGTGTAGCCTGGAACGTGTCTTGTGGAGGTACAAAGGGACTCTGTTTCCAGGCATGTCATCATGGCATCTTCCACTGGCACAAAACGCATATGTAAAGCTAATGTGGGGAGGTTATGGGGGCAGAGGGAAAGTGATTGAATTGTCTTCTGAAGCAAAAAACACAGCAGTAACCCCAAGAATGCAGCAATAACCTTGTATAAAAGAAAATCAAAGTTCCCCCCCCTGCCCCAAACCCTCTCCTGATCTATTTAAAAAAGGCTTCAGTTACCCTTTACTGCACTGGGTCAGGGGTTCTGACCTGTCTTAGGACTCATTAATTCCTGATAACTTCCTCTATCTTTAGTGCTGCAGATTGCTGTAATCTTCAGTGTTTTCTGCTTTAAAATTACAAAATGATTTCTTTCATTTTTTCTCCTCTTCTTCCCTCTTCTAATCATCCACCAAAGCCTTGAAGTGCTTTGAATAAGGAGGCCAGCTCGGCCTGGCTGATATTTAAGGGTAGGTTTTCAAACCATGTAGCTGGGCAAGATGAGTTACAATTGCTTCCATTATGTATGTACATAGTTGCCTTGGCTTGATGCCTGGATCACCACATACCTGGACTGTCATGAATTTCCATTTCCTTGTCATCTGAGTAAATGACATGGAAGAGCCTGCTGGTGCTTTAGCTACTGCACCAGCTTGGGGAGCCTTGGAGCCCTAGTTGCCAGGTCTGTGAATGCTGCAGATTCCCAGGGAATGAATGAACCCCTTGGAAGTGTCGTGCCAGCTCCTTCTTCCTTTGTGCAGTCATGTGAAGGGTTTGCTTGTGAGGGGGCTCTCCAATGAAGTCGTCAGATCCATCGCCTTCTGCTGCTGCCAATACGGGAATCAGTCTGGAAGCGAGTCTTGGCTTCTGCTGAGCATATTGAATAGTCTCGAGCTTTGGGACATGCTCTATTCCTGTGGCCCTCCATCCATGCACTCACAACATCTCAATCCTCAAGTGAGCCCAGGAAAAAGAGGATTTGATGCATCCCTTCCTCCCCAAGCCTCGAATACCACCTGAAGCAGCTGTCAATCTCCAGAGTGGCAGAAGCAGCAGTGATGGTGTTGTTAAAAAGCTCCTGACATCAATAGAAGTGGCACTGTTACAGCGGGAAGAGTAACGGAGCGGGTGCGGAGAAAAGCTTTATCACTTGTGAAAAAGGACAAGATGCTGGAGAGGCTGCCATTAATAGGATCTTGCACAAAAATAGTATAGCGGGTAGTAAGAATAGGGAGCTGAGTGCCCGGAGGAGGAACCCACTGCAGCGAACAGCAGATGCCTCGTGCTTGGTGGGATCCGGCCCTGCTGCCGCCGAGCTCCCCGTCAGCCCCGGGAGGCAGCCAGGAAGGGCTCGATCCTCTTCCCCCGGGTGGCAGCTGGAGACGAGCGCATCAGGGATCACTTGTCAACCCAAAGAAATGCAGGGCTGGTGAAAAGGTCATTTTCAGGCTAGAAAACACATCTGACCTAGCAAAGAGCATTACATCTGGGAGAGCTACAAAGCTCCCATCACACAGCCGGTCAGGCCTGCTTGGTTGCAGTGGAGATTTTCCCAATGGCAAGCTATCTTTTTCTCTCTGAAACCCCTTCCCGCAGGCTGCTGGGTTTTGGCAGGGGCTGTGCCTTGCCAATGTGTGTGTGAATATGTGAACGGGAACAGGCTGACTCTGCTGTGCTTCACCAAGCCCATCGCACTGCTGGCCCTGTTCTCTCTCCTCCGCTCCTGCTTTCAGCAGCACAGCTGGGGGTCTTCCCCTGAGCAACTGTAGAGCTGGTCCCCGAGATCTCTAATGGACCCATTATGCCAGATGTGTTCACTGCTTTTGATAAAAAATAGAACTGATTAACACCTGAGCTAGTGCACGAGCCTCCCAAGACGGTGTTAAGAGAATATTAACAAGTGCACGCTGATTTGGAGAGCAGCTTTCACCACGCTGTCAAATGCACATGTCAGTTGGGTTGTTGGGAGGCTGGGTGGCTTGGGGGTTGGCCGTGGTTGTCGGTCCTCCTAATCAGGCTGCCACTTCAAATCTGGGCCAGGCTGGGTTAAACAGAGATGCTGCTTTGATGCCTGTGAGAAAAAAAGCTGTTGTTCTCAGTCATCACCTGATGACGATGTCCACGTCCTAGGAGCTTGACCCGCTTTGGTGAGGGTGTCTCCCTTCAGCCCCAAGAGCTCGCGAGGAGCCCAGGCGCCTGTGCTGCTTGGGGCTGCAGATCAGAGGTGGCTAGGAATGAAAAGCCCTCGCTCTGTCAGTGCTGGGGATGAATATTGGGGCTTTCAGGGTTGCCTAGTGCTCTGGAAATGGGGTTTTCCTAAAGCCCTGAAGGATTTCCCCCATTCTGTGCAGGATTCCCCCCTTCTTTCCCACAGAATTTGTGGCAATAATAACAGGCCTATGCATTGGCCTTTCTTTTAGTGAGAATATCGAGTATGGGAGGCAGTGCTACCAGGCTGTAAAACAGCTCCACGCATTCCCCTTTAGCCAGATTGCTGAGAGTGCTTACTGCAACATCTGTTTTGGAGCTGGAATCTTGGATGCCCCTGCTGCAGCGAGCTAAGATATCCGATACGCTCCCCAAGGATCTTTGCTGGTGGCATGTCAACAGAAATATGCTGAGAGGAATTCAACTGAAAGAGACAACACTTAGACATGCTCCCTGCAGATGCCTGGAGAGCAGGTTTGGAGAGACTGCTTAGGATTGCTGAGGGAACAGAAAATGTTGGCTCCCATCATCAGCTTGCTAGTCAGGCCAGAATTTCGCTAGCTACCTACGCGCGTCGGAGCAGGCCCTTCCCTGCTGCCGTTGGAGAGGAGCGTCAGCGATGCCAAGGTTTGGTAGAGCCATCCAGAGACCTCACGGAGCTCCATGCGGAGAATCGGGAAGATCTCCCCGCTTTCACTTGCAAGGGGAGAAAAGCAGTGACCATTTAGGCTATTTGTAGAAGCCTTTCCTTTCCAGGGGAAGAAATTAACTATGAGTGGCATCCCATTTATAAAGCTCTTTCTGGTGGTCGAGACAAGGTACAGTGTGAAACGACTACCTGTTCTGCAGGTGGAGGGGAAAAAAAAAACAAAAAAAGGAGAATCCTCCAAAAAAAAAAAAAAAAAAAAGGAGAATTGATCACTACACCTTCTGCAGGAAAGACCTATCCCAGTCCAGTGTTTTTTTGCCTTTTTTTTTCTGTCGTGAAGCCTGCTGCAGACCTGAATGGAAGAGGTTGAAATGCATTCTCTGTGGATGCTGCAGAGGGATGTGGTTGGGGTGGATGGTGGGTCACCCTTTCTGCTTTGTCTCCAGTGCTCACCCGACGCCAGAGAGAAGCAAGAAGTAGAGCTGTCGGCAGTGAAAGCGGCCCGGCATCCTTAGGCATTGACAAGTAAGTAGATTCCCTTGCTCCTCCGAGACTGGGTCCTGTGCTCCTGTTCTAGCTTCTCTGTGGATGTCTTTTTACTTGCATAAATTCTGGGAGATGGCCTTCTGGCAGTATTTTCCTAAGAAATTGCCTTCCCTCCGTCCATTTTGTTGCAGTAGTGGGTATTTTTATAGCAAAGCGAGAGGAATTTACTGTGTTCAGAATGTTTATTTTTTGCACTAAGTTCCTTTTGGCCAAACCCATGGTGACCTGGGATGTGCAGTCTCTGGCCATTGTGGAGGGAGATGTAGTTAAAGTGATGCTAACTCAGCCAGTTTCTAATGGGAGATTTGAGCTTGGTAACCCCAGGAAAAGGAGAGGCTTGGACAGGGAGGCTGTCAACATGGCACCTGTAGTGATATTCTTAATTAAATTAGACTTTCAGAATAGCAGTGGCTTTGTTTAATCTCTTCCCATGCAGCCCCTCCTCCTCCCACCCACACAAAGCATCATAAGAGAGGATCTGACAGTAAAATCCCTGCTATGGAAGCAATTTTGCTGTTACAAACAGTGGATGGCAACATCACTAATGGAATTAGGCTAATTATAGAGAGGACAGCTTCTGTTTAGACACATTATCTGGGTAATCAGCACTGACTGGAAAGAAAATACGGGAAAAGTACTGCAGAGTTTTGCTCGATGGGGGCTCTCCATATGCATTTTAGAGCCTGGGGTGAGTTTTAGTAGGTGAGTGCTGCTTATCAAACTGAACACAGTGCTGTTGGGGCTGGTCCCTGAGGGCTCATCTCTTCATGCAGATGGTCCATCCCTGAGTAACTCCCCGGGTGGATGCTCTTCTCCTGAAGAACCAGTGCCCTCTTCTGCATGGTACCATCCGTGCTGAGAGCTGGCATGGCAGCGAGTGTTGCTGTGCAAATCCATGCCTGACCTTCATCTCCCTTCACCTAGGGTAGTTTTCTTCCTAGGCACATTCAATCCATGCTGCATGAGTCTGAGCATCTTCTGTGCACATGAGGGGGTTAGAGGAACGTGACTGCAAGACAGGGTGCCTGTGCCGGGCACCCAGCAGGAGTATGTGCTCTGCATTCGTCTACCAACATGGCTTGATGTAAAATGGAGACACTATAGAGAAAGACTTGATTTACTAGTCAGACAAGTTCATCCAGCCCTGGTAAAATGTCTCTCTGATTTAACACACTTGGTTTGCTTTTCAGGCAGAATTTAACTCCCCTTTGCAAAGCCCTTGCACTTCATTTCTGCGGATTTTGACAGGGTGCTTTATGTCTGGGGAGAAGTCAGTGGTGTTTGAGATAGTTAGATGAGCAGATTTGATTACTGTCCTGCTGCTGCAGCAGCAGGATACAGAGGAACAGGCAGGGAAAACTGATAATCATTCAGTCTTTGTCACTGGTGCTGGCCCGACCCCACTGAGCAAGTGCCGATGTGGTGACATGGCTCCTGCACGGCACGGCCTGCAGGAGGAGAGTCGCCGCTGGTGGTTGGTAGCCCCGCACAGGGTGAATCCTAATGCAGTGCTCTGTCCTTTGCTGCCTGGCAGGTGTGAGAAGTGCTACCTCTGTAAGTCACTGGTGCCACTGCTGCAGTATCAGAGGCATGTGGACAACTGCCTTCAGGCTGCTAGGCAAGCTCAGGGAACCAGGAGACTGCGAAGTGCCAAGGTGAGGGGCGACCCTGCAGACCGTCTCCTTTGCTTTGTGCTGGGCTTGGGGGTGCGTTGCCAGCAGGAGCCCTTTCCCTGGCTCTCGGGATGAGCTGACCTGCTGTAGGGTTGCCCGCCTCTGTGGGTAGCGGTGGCCAGAGAGCTCATCACCCTCCCTTTCACAGCGTTTTGCAAGAGCGTGGACCAGTCCCAGGGGGTGAGCTAATCCAGTGGAGCTGCCAGGAGCCTCTCCAGCAGGCAGGGAGCCAGGGCTGTCCTGCTGCCAAGCAGCGCCTCAGTCCTGCAGGCTTCCATGCCTGAATATGGATGGCGTGGAGGGCAGCATCAGGATGACGAGCGTGTCTGGCTCTCTCCACAAGCCCCTTCCCATTGGGGAGGGCATTAGAGCCAAAGTAGGGAGAACCAGTGAGTGCCAGGAGCAAAGCAAAGCATCCCAGGAGAAAGGTGAGGAAGCGGGCACGGTGGCTGCCACGTGGGGGACATGCCTTGCTGGGAGAGGTGGGAGGGTGGCCTGGGGAGCAGCTGGCACACAGTTGCTTGCCATGTGTTGGCCCCCACCATGATTTTTCCTGCTCATGGCTGTCCCAGGGCAGTGCAGAGAGGGGCCCTTCCAGTCCTCCCCTCCGCGGGCACAGCCCTCGCGCAGCAGCTCTGCCTCTGCTCAGAAACATGATCCTCAGCATGAAGATGCAACATGATGTCTTAGTTTTGTATAATCCCTTAAAACCACCATAGGCCCCAGCCCTTGGGGATTCAGATGCAAATGATGAGATTTCTGGTTGATGATTTTTGGCTGGGATACAGCCAAGTGCTGTGTGGCTCAGAGTACTGCAGGGCATGGCTGCTCCTGCATGTGACGAGCGCCATGGGACTGTTTGACGCTGCCCCTGCCCCGCTCAGCTCGCTGGAGGTCCTGCAGGCAGGCACGGCACTGGGAGAGGTGCCGGAGCCCAGCTGTCCCTTGGGACAGCCCGGCAAGGCTCCGTGTTTCCTCTGGCTCTGCCTTGTGTTGAGGTGGCTGCTCACCTGTGGGGAGCAGGTTGTTCCTGGGCATGGGCTGGGCCACTGGGAAGCTTCCTGGTGGCACTGCTGGGCTTGCAGGTTCCTGCCCAGGCCCCTTTGGGGGTTATTTTTGGCTCCAGCCTTGCAGCAGGACTGTGTGTGACTTCTAGAGCATTTCTAGGGGACAGAGGACAGACCAGAGAGGAGACTTTGCTGGGCAGGCAAGGCTTGGAGCAGCCAGGCAAAGTGTTCTTCCCTAAGTCTGTGTGAGCAGCATGGCCACGTCTTCCTAGGGGCCAAGAGAGGGCACAAGATGAATGCTCTTCATCTGGTCGTGCCGTGGAGGAAGTCTCTTCACTCTAGCACCACAAACTCTCTAAGATGGAGCAGGATGGAGCCTTCACGTGGAGCTGCAGTGCTGGGTGATGTGCTGGAGGTGTCACAGACCTTGTGTGCCCAGATCTCCGTGTTGCAGCCCTGTGCTCGCTCGCTGGGCTTGGCGATGGCTGCCTGCACTCGGGCCTCCCTTCGGATCAGGCTCTGCTCTAGTAACTGCTGCCAGCTGCCGCGCTCAGGCTGGGTCCGGGGCAGCGCCATTTGCGTGGGCTGCTGCTCGTGCTCAGCCATACGCTCGGCAATGCGGCCACCCTGTGTGCTGGGGGGACACGCAGCCGAAAGCCACCTGGAGCATGGGGGTGATGTGTCCTCTGCAGCAGTGCTATGATGTGATGGCTGTTCTCCTCTCCCTTGGCAGGACATTGGAAGGCGTGAGGGGCGACTCCTCAGCATGCTGGAGCTCTCGGAGAGCAGATCTGCAGGTGGGAAGCAGCTTCTGGGTCTGCCTGGGCAGGTCCGGGCTGCCGAAACTCCCCTTTCCTGACTCTCTCCTTTTGAGTCCTTCAGCTTCTGCCGCAGGTCGCGGCTTGGCCTGGGCTGTGTGGGCAGCAAATTCCCCTTGAAAAGGAGCCCGCTCTTCTTGAGCAGAGCAGGAGGCTGTGGCCTTAATCGGCATTTTGCACCCCTGTCAGCAGGCCCAAGCTGCCGCAAAGCCCTGGGGTCGGGGAGACTGGCACGCCGAAGGACGTGACAGTGAGGGCACAGCCCCGCTCTGCGCTGCTGGGGAGCTGGCACGCCGTCTTGGTGGCTCCCGGAGCCGCAGAGGGTGGCTGGGCTGCTGCCGGCTCTGAGGACCATGGTAGGGCTCCTGTGGCCGGACGTGTCTGTGGCTGTTCCTGCTGGCAGGAGCCCAGGGTCCTGCTCCGGTGCCAGAGCCCAGGCAGGCAGGGCTGTGCTCTGAGCCACTGCACCAAGCAGCCTCCCTCCACCTGCCTGCTCCCTGGGGGTGGCAGGGCACTGCCTTCCCGGCCTGGATGAAATGCTTTCCCCCTTGGCTCTGAGGACCGGTGATCCCTGAGCATGGAGGAAGGCACCTCATGGCATCCTCCTCCCCTCACCAGTGCCCTCACCTGCACTTTCCTTGCAGGTGCTGATGCGGGGACCCCCCTCTCTGGACTGAGAGACCAACAGTCACCTCCTGCTTTCTCTGGCCGAGCTGAGGACGATGCTGGGGACAGCCCGAGCTCCCTCTCGCGTGTTCCTTTCAGCGTTTCCCCTGCCAAGTCGCACATCTCCGTTGCAGAAGCCGCAGGCTGCTTGGTGGACTTGGAGCCACACGTGGCTCTTCGCTTGGGCGGTCGGCAACAAACCAAAGCCTGCCGGCGGAGAAAGAGGAAATTCTGAGACGAGCAGGGAGGGGGTCCTTCCCAGGGCAGCTTCGTGAGCCGCGGGAGCGCTCGGCCGGTGGGGATCGGCGCAGGGCCTAGCCGTGCTTCCCCTGCAGCCTCCTTCTCCCACCCCCATTTTATATGTTTTATACGATCTGTGCAGGGAGCGCTGGGTGGAGAAGTGACTGTGTGTTTTATAGGTGCCTGTGCAGCTTTGCTTTCCCGTTAAAGAAATGGAAATATATTTATGTATGTTTTTATGAAACTGCAGCAACACGAAGGAGCTGTGCTGTCTTTCTCTGGGGATTGGGAAGGCGCTGGAGGGAGGAGAGGAGGAATAGCAGACGATGCATGTAAAATGAGTATCTTTGTGCCCCGGGGGCTGAGAGGCGGTGTGAGCAGAGGGCCCTCCGTGCCGGGGTGGTGTGTGGCCAGCGCACGGTGCTGCGGTGCCCGTGCTGGGAGCACTCCAAGGTGGCAGCGTGCAGCAAGCAGCGGCGCAGACAAGTGCGTGGCGACTGCTGGCCTCGATGGGGAGGTTGGCGCTGCTGTGGACCCCGGCCAGCCGTGCGCTGCCAGATGTGAGCTCAGCTGGCGCCTGGCGCAATCCAGCTGCTGGGGGCTCCTTTGTCCTCTCCGGCACCGCTTTGCGCACATGCCAGCGTTCCTATGTGCCTCTGGCAGGGGGAAGCCTCTCTGTGCCCCCTACGATGGTGCTTTAATGTGAGCATTTGCCACCAGCTGTTCCCTTTCTGCTCGGGGGAGCTGGGGGAGCCGCATGTGAGCGGCTCTCCCTCCTGGGAGGCTCCTGCTCGTCTGCTGCTGTGAGTAGCTTCGCAGGGCACGTTGGTGCCAGCTGAGAGCTGCAGCTGGGGGAAGCAGAGATGGGGCAGTCAGCGTTAGAGCTGTGACCGCGGCGTTCCTGCCGCGGCCGCTGGCTGCCCCGGCCAGGTAGGTGCAGAGTGTGCTGTGGTGCCAAGCCAGGCGAGCCCCTGTTCTGCTTGTTCTGCTCTGCTCTCCTGGCCGAGGGCCAGCACGTCTGTGCCTAGCTCAGGGCTGTGGAGTCCTCCGGGCTGGAGCCTGGGGGCCTCTCCTGCCCCCAGTGCCCCCGGGGACGCTGCCACTTCATGCTTGTAGCCCCAGGGGCCTCAAGGGCAGCACAGAGCCCTGCGGGCAGCACAGTCCCGAGCCCCGCCACCTGCGACGGCCTCCTCCTTACCAGGGAGCAGCTTCACCTCCTGCTGCAGAGCCCCTCATTAGGAAGGGGAGGGCCCATTAATGTGCCTGCTTAATTAATGGGGCAAGTTGATGCCGAGCTAATTAAAATTTGGGCTCAAATTTAAAAGTGCTAATTGGAAACGCAGCCGAATGCAGATGAGTCTGGAAATAGGCCACCCCTCTCGGCGTGGGGGCCGCAGCGCGGCCGGGGGTGCAGCCCCGGTGCAGTGGGGCCGGGTGGTGCGGGACGCCCCGGGGATGGGCGCGGGGCACCCAGGCACATCCTGCGCAGCAACAGGCCTCCCCATTGGTCATCACCGGGGCCACCGGCGCGGTGTCCTGGCCAATGGCGGGGCAGGGCATCCCTGGGGGCTCTGTATCTGTCGCCAAGGCAACGGCATCCGCGTTGGCAACGGTCCCCGGTCCCTAGGCCCGGCACCCACCATCGCCCGGCCCCCGCCACCGGGCCCGGTGCCCCCGGCCGCAGGAGCCATGTCCCACCCTGCTCCCCGCGGCCCTGGGGGCGGCCAGCCCCGCTCTGGCCAGCGCGGCGGGGCCTCCCGGGGCCGGGGCCCGGCCATCTTCACCACCGATGTCATCCTCCTCCTCCCGCGGGGCCTCGTCATGGTCCACAATGAGAGGAGCTGGACGCCCCCTGCGCGTTTCTTGAACCGGTGAGGGGCTGGGGCCGTGCGGCCTGCTGGGTGCCCCTGGCGCTGGCACAGCCATGGCTGGACAAAGCCAGGCTCAGCTGGGTGACCGGCCACCTCCTGCCATGCAGGGCCCAGGAGAACCTGCCGCTGGGTCGATGTGACGAGACTCCTGCCCTCACGCCGGTAAGGCCGGTCCCTGCCCCGGCGCCTGGCACGAGGTGTCCCCTGGACAGGCCCTGACGAGGCACCCGCAGGTGCAGCGAGCCCTGCTGGAGCTCACCGTGTCGCTGGAGACGCTGCAGGAGGTGAAGGGCCACATGCTGGAGGCCATGGCCAAGGGGCTGAGCCAGCAGACGCACGCACAGGCCACCGTGCACATGCTGCCCACCTACGTGTGCTCCACGCCTGACGGCACCGGTGAGGCCCTGGGGACGCCTGGGGACGGCTGCAACGAACGGGAGCTGCCACCTCGCGCTGGCTCCTTCTGCCAAGGGGCAGAGCCCAGGAGCCGCTTCCCCAGCCCCTGCGCTGCTCCCAGGCTGGGAATTGCTGCCTACCAGGGGGGCAAGCGGCTCTGTTCAGGACAGGTAAGGGGGAGATCTGGGACCGGCGGGGGTTTGACACAGCGTCTGCTCCCCGGCAGAAAAGGGCGACGTCTTGGTGGTGGAGCTGGGCCAGAGTCACGTGCGGACCCTTTGGGTGACCCTGCCGGGTGACGGGAACCAGACCCTGCAGCTGAAGGACCAGCTCTTCGAGCTGCCGGAGGACGTCATGCAGGGCAAGGGCGAAGCGGTACGGGCAGGGCCGCAGCGGAGGGCGGCCCCGGAGCAGGACATCGCCCGGCCACGGGGCGCCGGGCAGGGCGAGCGGCAGTAACCCCGTCCGTGCCTTGGCAGCTCTTCGACTTCATCGCCCACTGCCTGTGCCAGTTCCTGGACGGCGCCGGCCTCGGCGACCCCCAGCAGCGCCTGCCCTTGGGCTTCGTCTTCCCGTTCAGCTGCAGGCAGACGCGGCTGGACCAGGCGAGCGAGGCGGCCCGCGGGCATCGCAGTGGGTGCAGAGGTGGCGCGGCGCGGGGGCCGACGGCCAGGCTGTGCCTCCGCAGGGCGAGCTCCTCGCCTGGTCCAAGGGCGTCTGCTGCAGCGACGTGGAGGGGCACGACGTCGTGCAGCTGCTGCAGGCGGCCATCAACAAGCAGCAGGTGGGGAGCTGGGCCGGGGTCCCGGCCGGGGCGCTGCCCCCTGCCCGGGGGGGCTGACGCGGCTCTCGCTCGGCTCCCGGCCAGCGCTACCACGTGAATGTCGTCGCCCTCATGAACAACACGGTGGGCACCATGATGAGCTGCAGCGTGGAGGGGATGCCCTGCGAGGTTGGCTTGGTCGTCGGTGAGCGGCAGGCGCCCCAGGGGCCGGTGCAGAGGGTGCAGGGGGGCCCGTGCCGGTGCTCAGCTCCCTCTGCCCGGCTCCCTGCAGATGCGGGCACCAACAGCTGCTTCATGGCTGAAGGGTGTCACGTGGAGATGGCGGAGGAGACGAGCGGACGCATGTGTGTCAACACCGAGTGGGGCTGCTTTGGGGACGACGGTGCCCTGAGCAACGTGCTGACCTCCTATGACCAGAGCGTGGACCAGGAGTCTCACGAGCCTGGGCACAAGAGGTGCAACACACTCCACAGCGAGCGCAGGGTGTCCTGGCGCCCACGAACACGAGGGAACAGCGCCTGAGATGCTCTCAGTGCTCATGCAGGGCCAAGAGGGTGCTAGGGCAGCGCTGGGCATGTGTGAGGGTGGCCTTGCAGGGAAGCGAGAGCTGAGGGTGCTGACACATGCGGGGGGCTTTGCGCAGGTTTGAGAAGCTCATTGGGGGCCTCTACCTGGGGGAGATCGTCCGGCACGTGCTGGCCAAGCTGGCCGCGGAGGGAGCCCTCTTCAGCGGGGCTGCAGCCCCTGCCCTGGGGACCAAGGATGTGCTCAAGACCCAGCAAGTCCTGGAGATCATCGAGTGAGTGCCTCGGGGCTGCCACAGGCACGCGGCAGAGGGGGGCGATGAGCAGGGGACACCTCGTTGTGGGAGTGGGTGCCAGTGCCGCGCTCTGCGCTGCAGCGACGAGGCGGGCCTGGCCGCGGCACGGAGCGCCCTGCAGGCACTGGGGCTGGCGCCGAGCGAGCAGGACTGCTGCCACGTGCAGCAGCTGTGCCGCGCCGTGGTGACCCGCGCCGCGGGGCTCTGCGCCGCTGGGCTCGCCGCCATCCTCAGCCACATGTGCCAGAGCCGCGAGCTGGAGCGGCTGAAAGCCAACGTGGCAGTGGATGGCACCGTGTACCGGGGTCACGCCAGGTGAGGCAGCACGTGGGACCCCCCACCGTGGTGCTGGTGGCCACCACGGTGGGACGCTGGGAGCCCGGCCCTCGCCGTCCTCCCCCTCCCGCAGGTTCGGGGAGGTCCTGCAGCGCATCACCAAGCTGCTGGCCCCTGAGTGCACGGTCACCCTGGTGCCCTCGGCGGACGGGGGCGGGCGGGGGGCCGCCGTGGTCACGGCGGTGGCTCTCCGCCTGGCTGCGCAGCGCCGCGACCTGGACCAGCTCCTGGCCCCGCTGCGGCTCAGCCTTGCCGACCTGCAGCGCGTCCAGGCGCTCATGCGGCGGGAGATGGACCTGGGCCTGAACCAGGAAACCAACGCTCAGTCCTCCGTCCGCATGCTGCCCACCTACGTGCGCAACACGCCGGACGGCACCGGTGAGGGCTGCGACGAGGGCACAGGGGTGGCAGGGGTGCTGCAGCCCTGCTCACACCCCGCGCTGCCTCCCCGCAGAGAGAGGCGTTTTCCTGGCGCTGGACCTGGGGGGCACCAACTTCCGCGTGCTGGTGGTGCACGTGGAGCAGGACGGCGTCCACATGGCCAGCGAGATCTATGCCATCCCGCTGGCCATCATGCAGGGCACCGGCGAGGCGGTGAGACCCGCCACGGGCCGGGCCGGGGGCCGTGTCTCCCTCTGGGGCCGGGACACAGGGGGCTGTGGGAGCTGCAGGAGCCGGGCGGGCACCTCAGGACCAGCCCCACATCCCTGCCCCGCTCACGGCACCCGCCCTCCCCAGCTCTTTGACCACATCATCGACTGCATCACGGACTTCCAGCAGAAGCAGGGCCTGACGGGGCAGGTCCTGCCGCTCGGCTTCACCTTCTCCTTCCCCTGCCAGCAGCTGGGCCTGGACAAGGTGAGGGGGCTGCTCCAGCCCCGCGCGGCCGGGGAGGGCTGGGGCTGCGCCTGGTCGCGCTGCTCCCGTCTCGCTCTTCCAGGCTGTGCTGCTGAGCTGGACCAAAGGCTTCAGTGCCTCGGGCTGCGTGGGCAGGGACGTGGTGCAGATGCTGCGGGAGGCTGCCCAGCGCAAACAGGTCGGGACAGGGTGGTGCAGGGCTGCCACGCATGGGGACAGGGAGCTGGCACCCCCCTCCCGGCCACCCCCAGGAGCCAGCTGGGTGTCCTGAGGCCACACACGTCCATGCCACCTGCTTTGCAGCACTCGGGGCTGGATGTGGTGGCCGTGGTGAATGACACTGTGGGCACCATGATGTCCTGCGGCTATGATGACCCCAGCTGTGAGATCGGCCTCATCGTGGGTGAGCGCCCACTCCGTCCCCGCGCACCGGGCAGAGGGGCAGCACGTCCCTACTGCCCCCTGGACACAACCACACCGAGCAAGGGCGGACGGCAGCATTGTGCCCGCAGGCACAGGGACCAACACCTGCTACATGGAGGAGATGCAGAACGTGGGCACCGCCGAGGGCGACGAGGGCCGCATGTGCATCAACATGGAGTGGGGGGCCTTCGGGGACAACGGCTGCCTGGACGACATCTTCACCGACTTCGACCGGATGGTGGACGAGAAAACCATCAACCCGGGCAAGCAGAGGTGAGTGAGGGTCCCAGCGCGGCGGTGGTCCCGGGTGCAGGGGGCTGGCTGTGCCCAGCCCAGGCTGCCCGCCGGCAGGTTCGAGAAGCTCATCAGCGGCATGTACCTGGGCGAGATCGTGCGCTACATCCTGCTGGCGCTGGTGGAGAGGCGCATCCTATTCCGGGGCAAGCCCTCGCCCAAGCTCCAGACCAGGGACATCTTCCAGACCAAGTTCCTCTCCACCATCGAGATGTGAGCGCGGAGCCGTGGGCCGGGGGCAGCCGTGCCGTGCCGTGGGATGATGCCACCTCCGTGGGCGCCGCAGGCCGGGGGGGTGCCCGTCTCGGGCCGGCGGTGCTGACGGGCTGTGTCGTGCCTGCAGCGACGGGCTGGCCCTGCGGCAAGTGCGCGGGGTCCTGCACGAGCTGGAGCTGGACGCCAGCTTCGAGGACAGCGTGCTGGTGCGGGAGGTGTGCCAGGCCGTGTCGCTGCGGGCGGCCCAGCTCTGCGCCGCCGGCCTGGCCGCCGTCGCGGAGAAGATGCGGGAGAGCCGGGGCCTGGCCCAGCTGGCGGTGACGGTGGGGGTGGATGGCACCCTCTACAAGATGCACCCGCGGTGAGTGGGGCCGGGCGGGAAGCGGGAGGCACCCGCGGGAGCCCGGGCGGCAGCTCATCCTCCTCTCCCGTCCCTGCCGCAGCTTCTCCCAGCACCTCCAGCGCACGCTGCGCGACCTGGCGCCCAAGTGCTTCGTCACCTTCCTGCAGTCGGAGGACGGCTCGGGCAAGGGGGCGGCGCTGGTGGCCGCTGTGCACTGCCGCGTGGCCCAGGCGCAGGGGCCGCAGTAGCCGCCACCACCTCCCTGCCCTTCAATAAAGCGCTCTGCACTGCACCGCTGCCTCCGGGGGGGACGGGACGCCTGAGGGGGGTCCTGGGCGCAGCGCACGGCCGGGCAGAGCCCCACGTAGCAATATATATATCGAATTTATTTACATTCACGTCC